>PVKY010000182.1:0-66697 GCA_004027775.1 Bradypus variegatus
TTCTACCAAACTATCATCAAGAAAAAGTGGTATCAATTTGCACTCAATCTCAGAATGCCTGTTTTCCCGCCTTGGTGATGAGATCTTTTTGTGACTTTTGCGGGGTTCTCTGGCTGGCTAGCAGCATATAGAGGACTAGAACGTTCATCTCCTGACTGGGTGTGTTTTCTGGCTGTTGTCCACTGCCACTGGGAAATAAGTCCCTCTTGTGTCAAGGGTGTCCCCTGAGCTTTGTGGGCTGTGCCTTCAGTTCAGGGACTGTGTTCCCCAAGCAGCTGGACTAGGGCAGGATCCATTAAGGAACTCAGGGGAGGCAGGCCGTGGCTCAGACCCAGGGCTTGGCAGTGGCATGTGAACCTGAGAAAGTTCCACATCCACATCTGAAGAGTAGGGCAGCATCTCCTGTGCTTGTTGGGAATCGGATGAGATCCCCTTTGTGAGGTGCCCAGCATAGCACCTGACTGGTAGTAACTCCAAACTGGTAACTTAATGATTGGGGACCAGTTCAGCTCTGCCTGTTTCCCCATCTTGGTTGGAAGCCCACACAGTAAATATAATTGCCAGTTTAGGGGGGAAGTGTTGCTAAGTAGCTTGTGTATCACATAAAGCTGACTTTAAATCTAAATTGTGTGTGTGTGTGTGTGTGCATCTACATATATTTAAGTGGATGGTATATGGAAATGACACAGCATTCAAAAGGGTTGAAAGAGTATGTAGAAAAATATTGAAATCTCCTTCCTATCCATTTCCACTCCCTAAGGGCAACCACTATGACCAGATACATTCTGTGCATATTCTAGCATATAGATGTGCATGTGTATGTAGGTAGCTCTTTTTTATTTAACGTAAATAGTAGCTTTCTCTGTGGCTGTTCTGCACTTGCCAGGTGACACCTTTGGATTCAGACAAATCCAGTTGTGGATTCTAATCTAATTCCTTCCGAGCTTTGTGGCGTTGAGCATCTGACCTTGAGCCTCCGTGGACCCTACCACCTCCCTCCCTGAAGTGAGGATCTGCCACAGAGGGTTGTGGGGTTGCTGGGAATTGGGACTCAATGAGGGGGTCGGCACCATCCCTGGCACATAGTATTGTTGGTACGTCAAGGTCACTTCCTGTCTTCCTCACTCTGAAGTGTTGTCCTTCATGCCAGGTGGTTGAGTTGAACTCAGCTTAGTGCCCTTCGGGAGCAACCAGTTCTGCTGTCAGAGGGCAGAGTGGGTCAGCACCTGAGCCCTCCATTAGGACAGGTTCGCTTAGGAGCTGCTGGTGTAGCCGTCAAGGGTGGAAGCGTACACAGAGGTATTCACGTTGAAAGGCTTTTGTGAAAGGAGGAAAAAGACAGTTTTTAAAGAAAAGCTTAAGTGCAAACGTGTTCCCAGAACATCCCTAAGTGCCTTTCAGGTCCAGTCCTGGTGTTTTGCCCAAGTGGGACTTGTTGACTTGGTGCTAGTGTCCAGGCTGGGGCTGCTCCTGGTGCTCCTTGCAGAAGCAGTGGCAAAACTGAGAGGACCTTCCACATCCCAAGTGCACACAGGCCTTTCTGCCTCCCTTCCCCAGGACGGAGTTATCCTAATAAATACCTGCAATCCCTCTTTCTTTCAGGTAACTCCAGTGAGAAACGTCCCAGATGACCCAGCTCACAGTAGGATTATGAATATATCCTGTACATTTACAGTGTCCGGGAAGTCATAGGCTCCCCATGATTCCCAAGGCAGGAGTTGCTTCCTGCGCTCCGAGGTCTCCCTCCTCTCTGCCTCTTCCGAGGGCCTTCTCTACTCGCACTGTCCTCTTCTGTGCTTGAGTTTCAGCTGCGGCATGCTCCTTGTAGGGGGTCGCCAGCCGAGCCCCCGAGATGACGTTGGCTGTATTGCTGAGCTTCACAGTGTGTCCAAGGCATCCAGTGGCGGGACTGGAAGTGGTCCTAGAGGTGGTTTAGTTGGACCCCTTCTTTTATAGTCGAGGAACTAGGACTCAGAGAAGCTAAGTGATGGGACTGAGGTTCATGGAAGTCATAAATGGTCAAAGAAGACTAAGGCGTAGGAAAGAAAAGTCCACAGGAGGAGACACTTCTATTTTCTAAGAGTGGGAGGTTTCAGTAGTGCTGATTTTAATTTCCCGGTGATTTACAATTGAGAACAGACTCCGATGTTTGACTTGAAAAATAATACAGAGAATTTACAGGGCACATTATGACTCAGGGGACTTATCCAAGAAAACTTCCTACTAAAACCTGTAGAACCAGGCAGTCACTAATTGCAAATCATATCTGAGATGCTAACATGGCTTGCCTTTTTAAAAATAACAGCTTTATTGAGATAAAATTCACATACAGAGAATTAATCATTTTACAATGTACTATTCAAGTGGGTTTTAGCATATTCACAGTGTTGTGCTACCATCACGATCTAGTTTTAGAATATTTTTATCACCACCACCCTCCAGAAAAACCCATACCCATTAGCAGTCACCTCTTATTCTCCCTTGCCCCCAGCCCCTGGCAAGGACTTTCTTTCTGTATGGGTTTGCCTATTCTGGACATTTCATCTAAATGGAATCATACAGTATGCGGCCTTTCGTGTCTGGCTTCTTTTACATGGCGTAATGTTTTCAATGTTTATGTTGTCTCATGAGCCAGAACTTCATTCCTTTTTATGACCAGATAATATTCCACTGTATGGACAGACCATATTCTGTTTATCCAGTCATCAGTTGGTGGACATTTGGGTTGTTCCCATTTCGGGGTTATTGTGAATAATGCTGCTCTGAACATGTATATACAAGTTTTTGTGTGGACATAGGGTATTAAATCCAGGAGTGGAATTGTTGGGCCATATGTAAATTCTATGTTCAACCTTTTGAGGAACTAGCAAACAGTTTTCCAAAGTGGCTGTACCATTTTACATTGCCACTAGCAGTGTACAAGGGTTCCAATTTTTCCATGTCCTCACCAACACTTGCTATTGTCAGTCTTTTCAATTCTGACTATTCTAGAGGGTGTGAAATAGTACCTTACTGTGGTTTGGATTTGCATTTTCTTAATGACCAATGATGTCATAAGTCTTTTTATATGCTCCTTGACCATTGTAAATCTTCTTTGGAGAAAAGTCTTTTTAAATCCTATCCCCCACCTTTTTTTCCCCCCAAATTGTGGAATATAACATATTTCCATAAAAATGATAACTTTCCAAGTGCAGTTTAACAAGTAGTTGGAGAGCAAATTTCAAAGAATGTTATGGGTTTTTACAGTTCCACAAGTTTCAGTTATTTCCTTGTTGTGAAATACGACATGCAATGCAAAAAAGTGTTAACTTTCAAAGTACAATTTAGCAAGTAGTTATATAGGAAATTTCCAGGAATGTTATGGATTACAGTACCATAGTTTCAGTTATTTCCTTATTGTGAAATATAACACCTATACAAAAAGGTGATAACTTTCAAATTACAATTTAACAAGTAGCCATAGAGCAAATTTCAAAGAATGCTATGGGTTACAGTTCCACCATTTCAGTTCTTTCCTTGTAGCTATTCTAATACCCTAGCAGCTAAGAAAAAGAAAATTATATAGAGATTCAGTATTCATCATCCCTTGTTAAATTCTGTCCTCTCTGTTGCTACTCCTTCCTCTAGTTGATCACTTTCCCAATATTCAGGTATATCAAGGTAGTGACCACTCTAACTTGTTCATATTGAAAAGGGGTGTCGACATTATGGGAAAAGGGGACGCAGCTGGTTGATGTTCTTGAAGAGGCTGTTGCCTCTGGGTTTTAGGACTTAGCTGGCATAGGAGTTCTTTGGAGGATTTAAGTTTCTGAAAAATAAGCTTAGTGAGTGAAACTTTTCATAGTCTCAGGTAGAGACCTGGGTGTTCTTTAGGGTTTTGGGGACTACTGTTGACTTGGGCTTATCGTACTGTGGCCATTTGGCCTATCTAGCTGCAGCTTGACTCTATTTGAAATCTTTTAGCCACTGAAATCTTATTTTTTTGCCCCTCCCCCCTTTGGTCAAAAATCTTTGCCCCCTTTTTAATTGAGTTATTTGTTGCCTTGCCTTTTGAACCCTGCAATTGGGTCGTCTCTCGGTCCCGTAGTGTCTGGCAGGTGGGGTAGGTGCCCTGTCACTGTCATTGGAATCTGTTCCAGGCATCTTGTATTGCACTGGGACATAACCCTTTACACTCTGGTGGATTTGAGACCCTTATAAAATAAAAGGGCTTTATGCTCAAAGTCTTTCCAGAGTCAGAGTTCTAATTGTTTTAAATCGGGCTCCACAACCACCCTGGAATAAGAAAAGTGCTGACTAGGTCTTCTTGGAGAGTAGGGCAAGCTTTCAAATATTTGCCTGCTTTGTAGTCATCAGTCACCTGAACCATGGTATGCAGTTATAATAAAAGCTTTTCAAAGCCGTCTCTTCCTTTTGGATCTCTCTCCTAGTATGGAATATGAAACTACTTTTTATGCGGTAGGATGATGTGCTCGCTGATTGACATGACTGCACTTTGGTAACTGAGTCATGTCTCTGGAGCTGTGTGGTGGTGCCAAGACGTGGTCCTGCTGATGGGTGTGAGGTGCCTTGTGTGTGTGACACGTGCTACCTAACAATGGGAGGCCCCTGAGTTTTCTGTGTATCTTGGCTACTGTTGCTGCACAGATCCTCCCTCTTTAAACATGGTGGTTGTCTGCTGAGGGGCACATGTGCTGCTATTTTTGTTTTGTGACTTTCTCAGTGATTGTTTTTAGTTTAACATTTTAAAGTCTAGTTGAATTTTGTAAATGTGTAGGGTGTTGATTACCCACGCCTGCCGTGTGACATGGACGGTGATTCTCTTCCACCCAGAACTCAGCTCAGCCCTGGATCAGACGTGGCTGTTAGGGTTGAATCCCAGTGCTCTATAGAATTTAAAATTTCTTGGACATTTGAAACAGAAAACCAATTTTAGGAGCAGATGGGTGACCTTTTCAGGTGATTGGAGGGAGTTTCTGATGGAGTTGTGCCCCTTCTCCCTTCTCACCATCTGAAATCTTAGAATAGCAGCTCTGGAAGAGACCTTCAAAGATGGCTGGTCTCTAAGTTCAGTAGTTGAATGTCCGCATTAAAGGTTTCTAATGTTTGACCTTATGATTTCCTGTTTTTGCTGGCTTGTCATCATCTCTCCTTCATCTTCAAATGTGCCTTATGGCTGTTGTTAAGTATTTTGCAAAATTGAGATTAAAAATCACTGCTTAGTATACTTTAGATAAATATGTTCATTTATCACGCTTCCTCCAGAAACCCTGTTAAAATGAAAGTTAAAATTTTTTTTTAATGTATGAATCTATGAGGACAAAGAGAATGGGAGAGAAGACAATAACAGACAAAAGATTTCGACTTTTGGGAAGTTGGAAGGTGAATGGAAGACTGAGCAGAAGAGAGGAAGCTGCGGTGTCGGCGCCTGCAGAGCGAGGCCAAGGAGAAGCAAATCTCTTCTCTCGGCAACACTGTAGAAAGCCTCGGGAATTTGGAGGCACCTGGTTTTGCTCAAAGTGGGAGTGAGGTTTGGGCCAAAAGAGGGGTTAGTTGAGAATCTGTATAAGGAGAAACTAAACTCACCAAGTTGGCTCTCCATGCCTGCAAGTGAGAGCCCAGAAGGTGCCCTGTCAGTGCCCAGAGACCCTGGAGTGAGGTGCTTTGGACGTGACAACGGATGGGGGGCACTGGACGGAGAAGGGTTCATGGAAGCCCCAGCCGTGCCCTCACATGGACTTGGAGGAATCTTCTCCAGAAAAAATGAACAGTATCGGAAACAATTCCACAGTCGCTAGCATTTGGTGGTCCCTCAAAGAAAAAGCTAGCTTTCTACCCCAGCTAATGTGAAACTACTCTAAAATGATCCTTAGCACTCCACAGCTTTGCTCGAGTTCACAGAGCTTCCAGTTATCCTTTTATTGCTTCACTTTTTTCTTTTTCTTTTTGAAATAATTATAGATTCACGGTAAATATAAATGCAAAAATAGTACAGAGAGGTCCTCTGTACCATTCCTCCAGTTTCCTCCGATGGTTTCATCTCAGCAAACCATAGACAATATCAAAACAGGGAAAATTACATTGGTGTACAATATGTGTATAGTTCCATGCCGTTTTATCACGTGTGGAATAGTGTAACCACCACAGCAGTCGAGGTAGAGAACTATTCCGTCACCACAAGGGTGTCCTGTTGCCCTAGGAGTGGACAGCCAAGGCTCGCCAAACACACTCAGAGAGCTCCTACGTGAAAGATGGAGGCCAGAACTAGCACGTGGTGAAAGGTATCTCAGAAAATAGAGTTGATACTGCAAATAGTAGACACCCTCAAAACACATAGTGAATATACTCAGAGAAATAAGAGCCAATATTTTATCCACTGAACAAAAACAGGGTACTACAAAAATCAGACTCTGAGTTCTTGGAAATTAAAGACATAGTATTAAAAAAAATGTTGACATGGTATTAAAAAAAAAGTTGACACATTCTCCCAGGAAATAGAATAAAAGCACCTAACAACTAGGAGATTTGTAAAGACAGAAAAAGAAAATGAAGGACAGAAATGTATCAAAGAAATAAGACGTGTTTCCAGAATTGATCCATGGTCACAAAGTTCCAGATTGGTGAATGAAAAAATTCCTGACTGTGGCACATTGTGTCATTCCAGAACAGCAAGGCAGAAGCTTCCCAAGAAAGGAAACAGGTCAGATACAAAAGATCGGAAATAAAGACAGCATCTGATTTTCAACCGCATTGGAAGCCAGAAGGCCAGGAAGTGGACTTCCCTATTTCAGTAACGTGATAGGTGGAACTAATGTAGACTCATGTACTACGACCACATGGAAATGCTATAGAAAATATAGTGAAATGATCTAAAATGTATAGCTTAGCTTATAAGAAGGAAAAGGGTATATCCAAGGGGCCACCAACAAAAATGGAACTTAGAGCCAGAGCAGAGTAGACTTCCTGATTTGGGGGCAGCCCTGGGGCTGTTTATTGGACCTGAGAACAGGCCGTAACAGTGATAGAGGTTTAGGTTTTCGTGAACATGTAAAGTGTGGAATGTGAATGGAAATCCCCTCAAAGGTCTATTCCGTGGTCACACGGGTGCTAGGAAACCTAATTAGGAAAGAGCAAGGAAGCTTATCGTTGCCCCATGCTGCGGGTGGTGTTGGGGGTAGTCTCCCGTGAGCAAGCGAATCATCCAAGTTTGAATTCCATATTTACAGTACCTGCATGCTGCAGGAATGCCCATGCTAGCTCCAGGCTGGTGATACAAAAGGCAGAACTTCTCTAGCCAGGAGAAAGGAGACATGCAAGAAGGAATGAAGTGCAAAGACGTTGGAAGATGTGTGTGTACATCTAAACAAGCATTGACGTCTACAACAGTGATCATGACTAATTTGGGGAGACTTCAGAACTAAAATCCTGACAAACAGTAAGTGGAAATGAGAGAGGAGTGGTTTGAGTGAACACATTCTAAGATTTTTTAACTGTTTGGGAATAGTGGGAGGGAATTTGATTTGCTTTAGACTTTGTGAATCAAGAGGACACAATGTAATTTTAAGGGTAACTGCTAAAAGAACAGACTTAGCATTTAAAGCTTTCAAACAAATAGAGGGAAAAAGGGGGGGTGGGCACTAGGTCGTGCCTCTAGAAGAAAGGGGACAAAGCAGAAGTATAGTATGTAGAAAGCCCTAAAGATGGTAGAAATAAATCCACATGGATCACAAACAATATAAACAGATTCAACTTGCCAATTAAGACAGAGGCTCTTAGATTGGAAAACAATGGAGTAGAACCTTCAGCATTCTGAGGGAAGTTGTTTTCCATCTGGAATTCCATATCCAGCCAAATTACCAATCAAGTAAGAGAGAAAAAAAGTTATTTTCGGGCATGCAAGGACTGGAAAAAAAATGGCCTCCCTTGGACACTTTTTCAGGAAGCGACGGAGGACAGGGGTAGGTGGGTGGGTTGTGCTTCCCAGGGAGTTTTCCTGGGATCCAGGGACAGAGGATCCAACACCTGAGAGCGGCAAGGGAAAGTCCAGTTTGGAGAGGCAGTGCGGAATTCTGCAGGAGGGAGATCTGCAAGAAAAAGGAACAAAAGCCCCCAAACATCCGATAGATCATTTGATGATTGTTTGGAAAAGTTAGGGATGGACACTTGACAAAAACATCAGTAGGAGCCCAGGTCAGCTGAGAAGGATGCAGCATCATAGAGCTGCTCAGCTTGGCTGGGAACTGCATTCACTCACTCAGAACCTGTATGTGTTGGAACTTTGGGGAGCATGTGGTAAAGCAAGGAAATGTTGGGGGAGGGGGCTAAGATAAAGTCTAAAAATTGAAGACTCACAGGTGCTGGCATATTGTTCATATATGTGGAAGTAAATACTCAGAGCAGCTAAAATATTAGAAGATGGTTGCCTCAAGGAAGCATGTCTGAGAGGGTAAGACAGGAGACTGCTACTTTTTGTTGTTCCGCCTTTTTTAAATAAATTTGGGCATGCATTACTTTGATTCAGAGAAGACTAATTTGTTTTAAGAATTCATAGTTTAAGCCTACAAAGCTGTCCAATAGAAGTAACCAAATAAGCCTTGTAAGTAGTTTTACATTTTCTAGTAGCCACAATAAGGAAAGGGAACAGGTGAAATTAATTGTAATATATTTTATTTAACCCGACACATTGAAGATATTTCAACGTGTAATGTGTATGAAGAACATTAATGAGGTAGTTTACGTTCTTAGGCTGCACTGTTGGACTCCTGTGAGTGTTGGCACACATCTCACCTCCCCCAGTGCATTCTGGGTGCTCAGTCCAGCTGTGGCATGTGGCTACCCTGTCAGACAGCACGGGGCTCGGCCGTGAAGCAGAGAGAAACGCCTGCTTCCTGAGGGGTTTAAGGATATGAAGATGACACTCGAGAAGCCCGTTCTGGAGTTTAGTTCTTCCTTTTGTCCAGCTCTTCCACCTTTAATCTGTAAATTGTCCAGACATTAGGACTTGTTCAGCATCCTCATGAAAGTCATGTATGTGAAGACAGACCCTGGGCTTCTCTTTTCTCTGCTAGGACTTGTATTTCCAGCACTTCCTCTCAGATTCCTCCACGGTCTGTTAGTGCAGTGATCAAAGGCAGCCTCCCCTTTCCACCCAGGCTTCTAAAATAGAGCCCTTGCTTCAGTCGATGGTGGCTTCTGAGACTGGGGCCCTCTGTGGAGGGGAGGTGCCCGGTCGCGTGTGAACGCCCCGCGTGGGGTCCTCACCAGCATGTAGAGCCTCGGCGGCGTTTGAGAGCGCCCACTGGGACAGGGTTTGCGATGGGGGCCATCACAGACTGAGTGGGTGGCCCGTGACCATTCAGATGCCCCACGCCGGTCCTCTGTGGAAAGGGAACGGGCTGCGTTGTGCTGGCGCCAACTAATGGACCAGGTCGTCCCTCCTCTCAGATCCTCATGTCCCAGGGTTAGGCCTCAGGCTCCTTGGACAGAAAGCCCTTTCTGCCCCTCTTGTAGCTTGAAGGCTTCGGCCTCCATCAGAGACACGTAACTAGATTCTTCTGCCAGGCCAGTTGCAAGGAGGGGCCCAAGCCCAAGGATGAAGGCAGATTTCCAAGCAGAGCGGAGGTGCTTTCTTAGGGCAGTTACCTGGCCCCTCTGCAGGCGCCTGCTCTCCCAGGTCTGCTGCTTCGGCAGCAGAGGAGGAGGTTTTCCTGAGCACTGCGCTCCCTACCTCAAGTCCACTCCCCTCGGCCTTCTTCATCCTTCCAAGCCCCACACTGGGCACTCAGCCCTTGGCCAGCCACACGTTTCCGCTCACCCCCATGCCGGTGCCTCCAAGTGCTGCGTCAGTGGCATCTGGACATGTGGGACCTCCCAAGACTTCAGCTGCCTTCAGAGCCTCCAGAAGCAGCAGCCTCCTCTTGGCTGTGCAGGCCTAAAGTTGAGTCTTAATATGTAAGAGCTCCCTTCTTAAACTGTAATTCTGCCTAGATTCCTGGAACTCAACCCTTGCTTCCATTTAAATCAGTGGAAAGCTGTGAAGTTTTTTTGGTGTGCTTTAAGGGTGCTAACATTGGTTTGCATTTTAAAGCTGTGGGTAATCCCCCTTTTTTTCATTAACCCTATTTTTTACATAACTCTCCTGAGAATCAGGAAAGCCATGGTTCCACATCATCTCTCATTCTCCCTCTCTCTCTCTCTCTCTCTCTCTCTCTTTCTCTCTCTCTGTCTCTCTCTCTCTCTCTCTCTCTCTCTCACACACACACACACACACACACAGGAAATAATCCCCCTTTAGGCACCTTCTCCGTTTCTCTTCCTGCCTCCCACTCCTTCCAAAAAAGACCCAGTTGCCTAAAAGCCACCGCCGTGGAAGGACCTCCTAGCCTGAAAGCTTGGAACGAAGAACATACATCAGGGTGCCCAAGAGCAAGGAAGGGCAGGGGCCCCCCCACTGCTAGCCCACTGCTTGCTCTCAGGCCCACCCCTCTCAGTCCTGGACGAGGTCCCCACCCTGGGCCCCAAGCACCAGTGCATGCGATGCGTGCATCTTGAGCCCCAGTCAGCACGGCCGTGTTAAACCATCCGGCTGCCCTTGGTGTGGTCGGGGAGCTGAGGGCTGGGGCTGGGGTGATGGCCACAGGTGGTGTGAGACTGTGTACCCCCCACTTGCAGACACAGAGCCAGCCCTTAGTGACTGAAGGGCAGGTGGGACCCCTCCCCTAAAGCCGCGTGTGGTCGATTTGGGGGGACAGCACACGTATTCACAGGTGGCTGCTGGGAACTGCTGGGAATGAGGCTAGAGCAAGGCGAAGGGAGATGAAGCAGAGGCCTTCGGTGTTGCTTGGGTAAAGGGCTTGAGGCTTATCCATTATTCCAACTGCCTTTTGAAAATCAACCCGCTAGATGTAGAGGGACAGGCCTCCCCTCCTGTGCTCCAGCTGCTTGGCGGAGGCAGCTACTGTCAGCTCCCCTGCTGGTCATCTCTGGGGCCTAAGTCCTCAAGTGCTCCCTCTGTGGCTTCCTGCTGACCCTGACCTTCCTCGGCCCCACATCTCCCCACCTGCCTTCTCCCCATCCTCCCCTCTTCATCCTAGCTTACAGTTCATGAATGAGCTGTCCACCCTCCAGGCCCCTCCTGAGGGGACTCTGGGCTGGGCACCCGGGGCCTGGGTCTCTCAACAGCACCAGCCTTGCAGGCCTCTCCTCCCTTAACCCACTTTTCCTCCAGCAGCTCACACGGCCCCTAGGTGGCCGTCTGCCCGCCCGTCAGCACATTTGGCCACCTCCTTGCTCCCGGGATTGTGCTGGGGGCCACCCCTGTCCCCGTGGAGTTGACATGCTAATGAACAGGAAGGGAAATAAAACCAGGGGTGGGGATAGGGGCAGGGAAGGCCTTTCTGAGATGGTGACACCTGAGCAAAGTCTTGGCAACAGGGGGTAAGTGTGAAGGCTGTGGTGGTCCATGACCCGTGCCTGGTGTTCCTCAATACTTAATGACCTGTTGAACTCCCCACCCTGCCCACCCACCCCCCGGCTCTGGGGGGGTAAGTCTGCCTTCTTTCCTCTGTTGCTTTAGTTGTAGCCAAGTGGGTATTGAGTGAATGAGTGAGCGAGTGAAGGAATGTTCTGCAGTAGATAAAGTAAATGCTGAAGGAAGCGATCCATTGGGAGCTCAGACTTTCTTACAGGACAGGTTCTGGCCCTGGAGAACCCCCTGATGGAGGAGAAGTGGAATTTGAGCTCAGGCTTAACAAGAGCCGAATTCCTGTGAGCTCCCTTCTCACACCCTCTATCCGGTGGCTCATTTACCTTGGGCTTCCGTGCATCAGCTCCCATTTCAGGACAGTTCAGACAACTGCTCGGTGACAGAGACTGCAGTGGGTGGGAATGCCTGAAGGAGACATGGGGTGTGGGGGGGCAAGGGGACAAACGCTTTTCCATAACCTCCCTCTGGTTACCGTGTCCTGGCACGTTCCATGGCTTTTTTTTTCCCCTTTATTTGAGAAGTTGTGGGTGTTCCATGGCTTATTGCTCCCAAAATAGAGATTTTAAAGACCACCCGCCACAGGCCTCCCTTCCCCTCATGTGTCCCTTAGAGGAAGGACCCTAGCAGAGCCCTCGAGGTTCTCATCTGCCCCCATTTTCATCCACGTAGGATTTGTGGTCCTTGAGAACTTTGGAGCAATCATTTGGAGGCGGGAGGTCCTTCCTGAGCCCCTTCTGGGGTTGCCTCTGGTTCTTCCTCAGACTCCCGGGACCCTATTGCTGTCTCCAGGGACCCGGGAATAATGGGAGCCTCAGCTCTTCTCAGCCGGGGGTCCCACCACCCCAGCACACCCACTGCAGTGAGATTCTGCGTGTCTAGTCACGCTCGTTACTGCCATCCTTGGAGGACAGGAAGTAATCGCCCAAGTCAGGTTTCAGCTGGGCAGGCTGGTGAGCAGGCTAGCATCTTCCGGTCTCAGAGTGGAGGCTGTGGTGTCAGTGTGCTGGCATGTGCCATTGTGCCCAGCTGTGGGGGCTGGTGATCGCTATGACTGTCCCCACTTCCTGTCAGAGAAAGCCCAAAGGGCTGTGGGAGAGCCATGTGCTGTGCCCATGGGCATTCCTTGCACCTCCTTTCCAGGCGGGAAGGTGGTGAGTCCTTCTGCTTTCCCAGCCACAACCAGCCATGAGACTCAGCCAGCGTGAGGACTGCTAAATATTTGTGTTTACCCTTGTTAGAGATCTTTGCTTAGAAGGCAGGGCCCCCTGATCCTGTGCCAACATAATTCCAGTGACTTGGATTACTGGAGAAAGGGAAGGGGTACATGTCAAAGTTGGCACTGGGAAGCCAGAAGGGCGAGTGGCGAGGCCGTCTCTGCTGACTCTGGGCTGGGCCAGCCTGTCTCTGCGGCCCCCTGGGGCCATGGACACGGTCACTGACATGCAGATGGTGCAGCTTTGAAGTCTGCCAGCATGCCTGAGTGATGGGAGACCCCAGCTTGCTTTCGTCCAATCCCAGCGGTCTGTGTCTCTTTCCCCATGGCTTCCCCTGCCTTTACTGGGCTCCTGCTTCCCTGTGGAAAAGACATTTGTGCAGCACCCCATCTCTGTTTGTCTTGGAAAGATGTGGTTTCAGAATTGTAGCAGATCGGAGAACTGGCCTTGCTTTGCTGTCATCATTCCTGGGTGGGCCATGCAAGCTGCCTGTCGCTCTCGGATGGATTCTCCTTGCTTGCAGGGTTGCTTGGCTGCATGTTTGTGCAAAGGTGTGGGTGAGTGTGTTCAGTCTTCTCTGGTCACCGGGACTGGTCTGAGCTCACAGGTATAAAAATGGAACAGTGGAAGAAACCAGCATTTGCACTGGAAGAGCAGCCACCCTGCTCCCTGCTGCAGCAAGCACCTGGCCCCTGAGGAAAGAATCAGCTTTGGAGAGGGCTGTCCTGTCTTATTTTTCCTGCCTTTTCCTGCCATATTTGCGTTTTTAAAAATAGCAGTGCTGAGCAAATTCCCTTGCAGTCTGAGTCTGCTTAGGGAGGTGTATGCCTTTTGCAGAGAATGTGGCTATTGATTAGCAGCTGATTCTTTAGCCTCAGGGAGTGTGGACCAGAGCCAGCCGCAGCTGTTCTGGGTGGAGGTAAGGCTCCCTGTCGCCAGCTGCCTTAGGAAGGAGGCATTAGCTCTATGCTGACTGCAGATGACATCATCTCCTGTGGGTGAGCAGTAGGGAAGGTGGTGACAGAGGAGAAGGGAGCATCTGAGTGAGGTCCTGCCATCTCAGAGGCTCTGGACCCAGCAGTGACACAAGGCTGGTGTGTTTTCTGCCTGGGCTTCTACCTCAGAGTGTGAGAACCAGCCAGTTCCCTCCCAGTCATGCAGTGTGGACCCAGGAAGCCCCCTTCCTGCCCGGAAGTCTTTGAGGGGCAACACGTGCCCTCCCGGTTCCTGGGGAGGCTGGCAGAGCCTGCGCTGTGCTGCTAGGGCAGCGGCTAAGGGCCAGTGGCCATCTCTGGGGGCAGTGGGGTGCATGCGGGGAGCTGATCCCAGCTGGGACTTTGCTCTTGGTCTTGACCCGGGACCTGGACAGCCGGAGTCAGAGCTTGGGTCAAAGTTGGAGCCACATTGGTCTGAGGACTTGGTGCCCACGTACCTGTCCCCAGGACTCGAACTCCCAGAAAGATTATGTCAGAAAACGCTGACGTGGGCCTCAAGCATAGTTGGCTTTGCGGATGATTTTAAGCCACTTTGCTTTTAGACCTTGACCCCCAGATTTATATCTTAATTTTTTAAAATAAATTTTTCTAAATTAAAAACAATTTTTTAAATTAAAAATCAAATATCCCTAAGTAGGTGATATTCTGTCTTAGAAGAAAGGTTGAAAATGGTTGAAGTAGGACTGTTTAACCAGGCTGATTATCAGAATCGCCAGGGAGCGTCAGCCAGAGTCTCATTCAGTGGGTTTGGGGTGAAAAATCAGGACTGTATTTTTAAAGGGCTCCCCTGGGGATTCCAATAGATCAGAGTGTGAAGCCCGGTCCTCTTCCCGGGTCTGCCAAGGCTGGCTCCACCATTTCTCTCCATTTTCTGCTTTGTTTGGTTAAAAGTCCTTGCTTCCTCCTGGGGCTGTTTGTTGGTTTCTCCCAGTTCCCAACACCAAAGTGCGAGGTCAGCAGAGCGCCCTGCAGTTGCTGGTCCTGAGGCTGGGTGTCAGGGGTGGGGGCTCCAGGCATTCACACAGCTTCCCGTCCTCAGGAGCGCATCCTCCTTCAGCCTGCAATACAAGGGTCAGGCCAGAAGCCCTTCCCCTTAGCATGGCCGTGCCCAGCGCCGCCTCTGCCGGAAGGTTTTTTATTAAGCATTGCCCTGTTCCTCTCCGTGGATGCTGTGAAAGGTAACACTCGAGGCTGCTGTCTGCCAAGTGCCTTGGTTTCATGCTCTTTCCAGCGTGGAGAGCTGCGGGAGCCCTAGCAGAGTGTGGGGTTAGCATGCATAAGGCCAAGAGGAGGGCCTGCAGAGACAGAAACCTGTTGCTGGGTTGGAATTCTCTCTCTAATGGTGAGGAAGGAAGGAACTTCAATGTGTAGGAAAAATAAAGAGACAGCTGGGGTCCTGTGTGCCAGTTGCGCCTCTCACCAGGACACCTCAGGTAGCTCCTGGCCGTGTCCCTGTCCGGCCTGCTCTGGCTGCTGCTTCCTCAGCTCAAGGCCCCTTTCTGGTGCCTTCTGCTGGGATCTGTTAGTGAGCGCCTCTAAAGACACAGCGCAGACACCCCATTCCTTCCTGCACACTCAGGTTCACTCTCAGTCCTTGTGTCCTCAGCCTGTGTGTCCTCAGCTCTTGGGGTGGCTGTGCCCGGACTTGGCCTCAGCATGGAAAAGGAGAGGGCCTTTGGGCTATATAAACAGGAAGGTGGTTATTTACATAATTTAAGATCTACTATACTATACTTTTGTATATTTATATTAAACTGTAGATTTTCTTATATGTATATTACAGAACTCTTTTAGCAGTGCATCTAAACAAGATGCCCCCACATTTAATTTTTGCATGGTTTTACAGTCTGTGTAAATGCTATTTCTTGTGCAGGTGGCTTTGCTGGCTGAGCTGTAATTCCTTGGGAGAGAAGCTGCCTGGGCCTTCTCCAGGCCCTGGCTTGGTGCTCTCACAGGGGCTTCCTCAGGCCCTGCTGACCAGGGATCCTTGGGGTGGGTGTGGGGGGCCCCTGCGACTGACCCAGTGTGAGCAGAGCAGGGGTTCGGCCTGCGGCCAGGAGAGGTGTAGGCAGGTGCTGGCCATGTGGGAAACAAGCTTTGGAGTTGAAGCTGGAAAGGGCTGGAGCTCATCAGTCCGGTGCATCCCAGTGGGACGTCCAGGACCCAGGGAGGTTATGTGACGCAGGCACACAGGCGAGCAGCCACACCGCTGTAGAGCCTGGCTGTGGTACCCCGCCCCGTGGCTCGCCCCGCTGTCCCCATGGCGGCTGGCTGCAGCCTCGTCTCACCTGTGGCTCTAGAATTGGACAGTCTCAGTGATTCTACTGTTAGTTTTTCAGTATTTTGGTTTTGGCTCAGTGTCCTGGAGAAGTGGGCCGAAGGGGTGGGCAGTCAGGCATAATGGTCAAACCAGGAGCCATCGGGTCCGTGCTGAGTCGCCAGGCCATTTGGTGGCCCAGGACACCCTGGGCCCCAGGTGGTGTTCATTTCACACACACCTCCCTACGTGATAGACGAGTGGGAGGCTGTTTCCAGGTTCAACGAAATCCTTCCCCTTGTGTTTCTTGTGCACTGGGGTGGCTCAGGTCCAAGTCTCTCCTGGGGCCCCTTCTCTGGGGATCATATCCCTGTGGGGCAACAGAACACTGGTATTTTCCCCAAAACTAGAATTTTCCCAGACACAGCTTGAGGAGGATCAAGTCCCCTTTAACTGTTTCTCCTCCTTCTCCTCTGCTGCCTTTAAAAATTTCAGTCAGAATAGCCAGGGTTTGGGAATAGACATCAGAATTACTTTGGGAACTTTTCCACAATACCATCCTAGGGATGGTGTCTGAACAGTAAGCCTGGGGCAAGGCCCAGAAGCCCCCTCGGCCTCCATGGGAAGTGGCGTTGGGGGAGCACCTGGGAGGCTTGTGCACTCTCGCTTCCTCACTCAGCAGGTCTAGGATGGGTCCTGAGACTTTCCCAAGGTGCTCCCAGGTGATGCTCATGCTGCACGCCCACCGAGGACAGACACCCACTGAGGACAGTCAGATTGGCAGCACCAGGGTGTGGCAATGTGGTGCCCAGGGACCTTGGGGGGCTCCCTCAGCTGGAAGGTGGTGTCGAGGCCAAACTCTCTCTGCTGCCTGGACAGTCAGCCTGCTCCCTGCTGAGCTCAGGGGTGTGTGGCCACCCCAGGATGTCTGTCCTGTGGGAGATGGTCCAGCCCAGGCCTTGTGGTTGGATGGAGATTGCCCAGACAGACCAGACAAGAACAGAACACAAAACTGTGCTGTTCGCCTTCCTGCCTTTTACTCATACTTCAGGAGGGAGGCCTTCTCCTCATGTTGCCCATTTGTCCCCTCTCTTCAATCCCAGGCACTCCTGGCCATTCTTGTCCTGTTTAATCCTGGTTGACAAGCCCAGAGCCGAGATAAAGGGGTACAACGCTGGGTTCTTGCTTGGGGCATGCTGAGATATACACACTGCGTGCCCACCACTGCGGCATCTGCAGAGATCCGGTCCCTCCCCTCCCAGAGCAGGCAGCTGGCCTCAGTCCCCTTGCTCTGCCCCCTCCCCCTAACAAGCTGTGCCTCCAGACAGGCCATTCCAGCAAGCTGGCGCAGGCAGTGGCAGTTTCCAGGCAGTGATGTGATGGTGCTGCGGTGCCCGGCCCCAACAGCAGGCTCCAGTCTGCCGTGTGAGATCAGGGAGGGTGGCCCCTGGGGTGGAGGCTACGAGGCACCCCCATCCCATCGCTGCTCCTTCACCACATGCCTGGCGTGCAGGTTCCTGTGCAGCTTGGCCCTTCCTGCCTCTTCCCCCATCATCCAGAAGGTTCAGCATCCAATTCCCTTGTGTATAGATGTTTTGGAGAGAATTCTATTTTGTTTTCCCCATCGAAATGTAAGCTCTTTAAAGCTGTGCACATTCCTTTTTATATTTGTGTTTTTGTCTAGTTCTGAATCTATAGAAAACACTCAAAAGCTATTGAGTGGTTTCAGTAGCCCATGACTGACAGAATTTTCTAGTTCGGGGCACCAGCATGTGTCTTTTACTTGCACACGGCTGACATTTCTGGCTGTCCTCTCCCCCTTGGGCTAAACCTCTGTTCTCCAGTGAGCAGCTTGCTGGCAGCTGGGTTGGCAGGTGCTCAGAGAAGTTCCATCAGCTGGCATGAACTGGGCACACTGACCAGGCACCTCCCAAGTCCAGCATGAGCTGGAGACTGAGTGGGAAGGAGCTGGTAGAGGAAACCTGTCTTAAGCCACCACTGGTGCCACTTTTTGCCCTCCTAGCTGTGCTGTCACAGCTGCCTTGTCGGCAGTTAAGTAACATCAGGAGGAGTTAAAATCTCCCCACCCTCCACCCCCCAACAAGTGTCTCTGTGTGAATATAGCAATACTGTGCTTTTTGTTTGTTTGCTCACTTGTTTCATAGCTTCTGACCAGGAGGGGTGTCCCCCCTTGACGTAAGTGGCTGGAAGGGGCCAGGGAGCAGGTCAGGGACTACAAAGACCCCTAGGTGGGGAGGGCACATCACTTGACCAAATAAAATATACATTTACACTGTGACTCAGGACATACACCTGTTATATATGCAGCTGAAAAAGTTTTCTCAAAACTGCTTTCCCCTACTACCTGTGACATGCTCTGGTGTTTTTCTTATTTTTCCCAACAATGTTGGCTGTGACTCCACTAAAATGATTCCATCACCCACTAATGGGTCACAACCCACAGTTTGGAAAACACTGCTTTAGGGAGCATGCCATTGTTTTCAGATGTCCACACCGTGGGATAAATTTTGGAATCTGGCATAAGTAACATCTCAGGCCACCAAGCTGCATTAACTTTGGGGAGGTAGAGGGGAGGGTGAGGACTGCTGGGCCCGCCCCGCCCATCTCTATGCCAGATCCTTGTAAATTCCTCAGAGTACATGTCTTACTTTCAATTTGTGTTCTTGCCTAGCCTTGACTCAATAGGAAGCGCTCAAAAAATATTTGATTGACCTCGGTCATGGGTTTCAGCAGGGTTCCTATTGAATGGTTTCCTCTGTTCCCACTCCGACAGCTGGGTTGGATTTCTCAGCCAGAGAAGCGTCCGTCTGTGCCCCCCCATAGCCCCAGCCACACCCACCCCTTGGAGACTGCCCACAGCAGGGCCTAGCCTGGGGACAGTGTCCAGAGAGCCGCAGGGGCTGACCAGGAGGCCTCAGGACCCCCCACCCCTTTGCTGACCACTCGCCTATTTCCCTCCGTTTCAGTACATGTAGGAATCAGCTGGTGGGGGTGTTGTTTCTCAATTGTCTTTACCCCTTGGGAAGTGGCGAGGCCTTAGACGTTCCCAAAGCTGGGCCCACCTCGCATCCCTTCAGGAATCTGCTCTTTGAGTCCTGGTGCAGGTGAGCAGCTTCACTCCTACGCGTGTCAGCGTGTCGGCCAGGCCCTGCCTGCCACTTTTCTCTCCCTCCTGCCCTCACCAAGTGAAGCAGCAGGGGTGGCTCGTTTTTCTTTTCCAAAAAATCCTATAAGGTTTCCGGAGGCCTGAGGCCCTGCTCCATCCAGTGAAGGCAAAGCCTCACTCTGAACAGAAACCCAAACCAGGCACCGCTGCCAGTAGCCCCAGTTTTCCACTCTTGGCAGTGTGGGCAGCCATCAGCTTGTCCTTGAGATGCGAGACTGTGTACTAAGCTCTGGTGCGTGCCTGGCGTGATGCCGGGCCGTTCTGTTTGAAGCTACTCCCAGTTGTGGGGTGAAGATCTGGTGTTGATAACACCACTGACCCCAGAAAAGAGCAGGACAGCGTCCTTCCTGTGGGACTGGAGGGGAGCACCCACATCTCCCCACATTTGGCCTCCCTGGTTCTGGACAGGGACAACAGTGGTGTGGCTGGCGGCCTCCAGCCTGTCAACGTCAGGGCCCAGGTGTCATGAGGGCCACTCCTTTCGTTGAGCCTCTAGTAGCTTCCGCTGTCACATCAGGAGCCCGTTCATGGTGCTGGGGACCAGCCACAAAGCCACCTTTCCCCCTCGGGCAAGTGCCTGGCCTTCTACCAAGCAGGTCACCCTGGCGTGCAGTGACAGGACATGCAAAATCCCTTGAAAGTCGAAAGTAAGTTCCTTATATTTTCAGTCTGCTGGCCGGCCTCTGTTTGCTTTTTTTTCTTGGAATATCTCCTGCAGTTCTCCTGGGTCAGTCAGGAGTTATGTTACTCTGGACCAAGAGTGCTGGGACGAGCCAGCTGCTCCTGCCGTGCTGTCTGCTGTGGGCCTTGGGCACCCACAGCAGCCAGGAGCAGAATGTCCCCCTGGCCAGGACAGGTCTCCAGGGGGCTCCCGGCTCCTGGACATGGGTGTGGAGGGGCAGCCCCAGCTAGGCTGCTCAAGCTCCAAGAGTGGCAGGATGCAAGAGCCCAGCCTCTGCTATGTTACCTTCTCCCTAGGCTGTCCTCCTCCCCCAGCTGTTGTGCTGCTTCCCACTTTGAAGCTCTTGCTGGCGCTGCCTTCAGAATGTGCCCGAGGTCATCCTTCCTTCCACCTTCCCTGCCAGGCCCCTGGTCTTGGCCCCACCATGCTTGGAGCAGCGTAGCACAGGACTTTCCAACCTCCGCCCTCTGACACTTTGGGCAGGATCCTTCTTAGTGGTGGGGGTTGAGCAGCACCCCTGGCCTCCACCCCCAGGTGCCAGAAGTGCATGCACGCACGTGCACACGCATGCACACACACACATTGTTTATGCCTACCAGAAATGCCTCCAGATGTCTCCAGACATTTCCAAATGTCCCTGAGGGGACAGCATTGCCCCAGGACTGTCCTCTGCTGCTCTCTGTACAGCATGTTCTCTGTCTACAGCCAGGACGGTCCTTTGAACGTCACGGTCAACTTGCCCCTGCTCAGAGCCCTGCAGGGGCTTCCCTCTGGCTGAGTCCTCCCGATGGTGCTCCAAGGCCTGGGTGGCCTGGCCTGAACTCCTTGCTGCTCACCCTTGGGCTTCGTGGCCAGTCTCCTCTCTGCTGGGAAAGTCACTCCCTTATTTCGCTCCCTCTGGTCAGGTATCACCTTGGAGTGGCCTCCTGGCCACCCACTTAAAATTAATCGCTCATGCCCCCCCATATTGTTTTGTTTTTCTGCAAGACCCTTAGCCACCCCTGACCTGTGTGGGTGTCTGTCTGCCCCCCCCCCGCCCCCCGCAGCTCCTGGTGCACGGAAGGTGCATGTCACGGTTGTGAGATGAGCGAATCCCTCCCCCGCACAGGGCAGGTCTGTTGCTTATTCCTGTCTCCCAAAGGGGCAGTGGGAGCAGCAAAGGACGTGGGCACTGGGGTTCCATCAGGCAAGTCCCATGGGCCTGTTACAAAAGTGTCAAAGTAATGCACATTCATTTCAGAAAACACAGGCGAGTGAAATTCTTAAAAATCATTGACATCTCCTCACTCAGAAACACTTAACATTTTGATGTATTGTCTCTCTCATCCTTTTTTTCTGTTCAGAACTGCTGATGACTACAGCTTTCCTTCAAGATGAGTTAAATGTTAGGGCACCAACTCTGGATGGCTCTGAATTCTAGAGCCTGTAATGACAGTGGACACTCTTCAACCCCCACCTCAGATGGGGGGTGGGTGCTCGGTGGGGAGAATCTCAGCAGCTGGTGCATGGGTTTTGCTTCCCGGCTTAGCTTGGCTCCAGAGTCAGCCGTTTTCCTGGGCCAGGCCCAGGGCCTGTGCCGGGCAGGAGGGGAGGGCAGCCGCTGACCCAGGAGCCCCTCAGGGGCCTTGCGAAAGTTGCCGTCGGGCCACCACTGCCTTCCTTGTGCCCCAGAAAGGAGTGATGACTGGGAAGGGAATCACCATTCTTCAGAATGTATGGGCCTATCAGAAGCACGTTTGACTCAGTTCTCAGCTCGGCAGTTTTGGGGGGAATAAGTGCTCTGTGTGGTTAAGAAAATGGACTGGGCCCAACTGCCAGGTTCAGGTCCCAGCTCCTCCACTTACCAGCCGAGTGACCAGGAGCAAGTTACTTCTCTCTTTGTTTCTTACCTATCAAATGTGGGTGAGAATGACAATACTTACCTCGTAGAGTGGTGGAGGATTTTCAAAGTTAAAGCACTTAAGGTGCTTAGAAACCACCCAGCACATACTAAGCCCCGGCTGTGACTTCACTGCAAGGCAGAGGACGGCAGGCTGCAGAGTCCCAGGAGCACAGGTTCCTTCCAGCTGGGGGGTGGACTACAGAGCTCCACGATGTGGCTGGCACAGGAGGTGGCAGGGAGAGGGGAAGGCAGTGCCCAGCACATGTGAAACCTAAGGGGTTCTGAGGGAAAGCGGTGAAAGAGTGGAGAGCCTTGCAAGTCGTCCTGAGCCCTTCCAGATAGAGCACCCTTTTCTCCTTGTTCTGGAATTCCCACAGGAAGGAAACGGAGCCAGTGAAGGAACCATCCCCACCTTCCTTCTTCATGTCGCTCCCACTCTGCTCCCAGCTCTCTAAGGCTCTGGAGAAATGCAGAGAAATTTCGTCATGGGAAGATTGGAGGCCCCACCCGAAAAGGCCACGCTCTGTGGTGCATTCGATGCCCAGACCCTCCTACCCAGGCAGCATTTGCCAGAGGCTTCCTCTCCTGGGAGCACCAAAGGGGCGCCTGCCCCTGCCAGCCTCTGCCCGGCCTGGTGCTGGCCTCTGCCCCAGAGCTGGAAGCTCAGCTCCCTCTGTGCTCTCAGGATCATGTGGCAGGTGGGGTGTCCTGTGCAAGACTGCTCCAGGTTAGGGCCTGCACCCCACTGCTCTCCCTTCCCTGGGACTATCCTGACTGCCACCAAAGGGGCACAGTCTGCCTCAGTCCAGTGCCAAGGATGGCCTCCCTTTCCCTCCGACACGTCCCACCCCTTTTGTTGGATCTCTTAGCACTGCAGCTTCTGGATTCTCCCAGCTCTGCAACTTGGAAAGCCCTGCAGTTGTGGCTTTTTGAAGTCTAAAATGGGAGCAGGGAGCAGGGCTTTGGAGGGGGGGGGGGTAGCCCAGAAAATAGCATGACCCAGACCAGAGAACTGGGCACCCGCGGCCATAGGATAGATAAGGAGAGGGACTTCTGCCCATAGCCTGGGGTTAGTAGGGCCTGGAACTGGGGCCTGGGGATGGCAATGGTTTGCCTGGGTGCCATGGCTGCTCCATCCACATGTCTGGCTCTAGAACCCACACATTTGACTGAAGCTCATTCTTAGTTGCAACATGGGCTGTGTTCCCTTTAGGAAATTTGCCACCACCTGCATGATGGTGGAGTCCACTGCTTCCCACTTTAACTCTTGTTAAGTGTCACTTAGAGAGCTTTCAGCTTCATGGCCAAAACATCAGGGACCTTGAGCAGCGTCTTCCTTTTTCAGTTTTTGGGTTCCTTGGTGGCTGTCACCTTTCTGTTTCGGGGTTTGCGAGGGGAGAGACTGCTGTTGTGTTGAGTTGGGTGTCATTGGAGGGAACAGCTCTTCCACCCCAGCGTTTGAGATCTTGGCACCCAGGGGCTGTGGGCAGTCAGACCCACCTGGGACCACAGCAAGAGTGAGGAGCCGCAGAGGGGCAGGCAGGCAGAGAAGCAGCAGCAGGGAAGGCGCTCCGGCTGTGATGGAGGGCATCGTCAGAGCCCGCAGAGGGAGGAGGCCCAGACTGTCCTCTTGGAAGCTGCCACCGCTGCAGGGTGCTTGTGGAGGGACGGGTCAGGAGCTTGGAGTGCTCTTGGCTCCAGAAGCCAGCTGAGCCGGCCCGAGCATTATTCAGTAGCCGCTGGACCCTGTGGTGCCGCAGATAAGTAGCCGACTGCAGCTGGCCGGGAAGGATGACCCAGATCAGACACCAGGGCTTCAGGGTAACCCGTCACAGCCCTGTCCTGCTCTGCCCTCGTCCCCTCCTCTACTTGGCTCCCTTCAGCCAGGTAATCTGGTGGTTCTGCACTTGCAGAAGGTGCAGAAAGATGGAACTCGAAGCAGAGTGCTTTGCTCTCTTTAGAACAGGCTGTTAAATCTTTAGCTAAAATGAGGCCTTCAGTGAACAGTCTTTTATCCACACTTTTCAATGTAATCAAAACTACCTCGAGTAAGCACAGGGTTTGCTTTTGGTGGGAGGTGGGTGGTAGGGACAGGGGTGGGGGTACTAGCAGGCTCCCTGGGGAGCTGATAAAGCTCTGCTGGTGAGAGGGGCGTGTGCTGTGCATGAGAATACACCAAGCTGAGCACTTAGGGTTCAGGATTCGTGCACTCTGCTGTTTGTGACCCTCGGGTAAGAAGCTGAAAGATGACAGTGCCCTTCAGTGGCCTGGGGCCATCCTCTCACAGCTGTGTTTCTCTTACAGCTGAAGCTGGAGGACCGCTCGGTGGTGCCCCGGGACGTGGTCCGACACATGCGCTCCACCGTGAGTTCTGTGGCCCCCCACCCCAGCCTCGTGCCTAGGGCAGCCCCCAGGGGCTGGTGGCTTCTGGACCCCTGTCCTCTGTCTCTGGGAGAACTGGCTGGCTCGGGAGGGAGGGGCAACGCAGGACCCTCTGCAGCTGGGTCTCCCGCTCATGTCCACATGAGCCGTCTTCCTTTTCCCCCAGGACAGTCAGTGTGGGACCGTGATAGACGTCAACATCGACTGTGCCGTCAAGCTCATCGGCACCAACTGCATCATCTACCCTGTCAACAGCAAGGACCTCCAGCACATCTGGGTGAGCCACATCTGCCCACCTGCCCCTCCTGATTTTCCTCCCTTGGCCCCCTGGCACTCCCCCTGCTGCGCCTTCCCTGCCCATGCTTGCCTGGCGCAGGGGCCATTGCAGACACGTGCTCGGCAGCCCTCCTTCCTCCTTCATTCCTGGCCTGGAGTGTGGACAAGCTTTTTTCCACCTGTCTTCCATCCTTTTCTGACGATTTCAGATTTACAGAAAAGTTTTAAATTTAGTTCAGAGAATCCCCATGTCCCCCTCATCCAGGTTTCCAGGTTCCCCAACTCTGCCTGCTCTTCTCCTCCTCCTCTCTTCTCCTCCCTCCTCTCTGCCTCCCTGTCTCTGGTCTTTCTCCTGGAGCATTTGAGACCAGGCTTCACACATGGTGCCCCTTGACCCTGCCCACTCCTCGGAACAAGGCCACACTCCCGTGCCAGCAGGCAGCCCTCCGCATCAGCACACCAGTACTGACCCATGACTGTCCCGTCCACAGGCCCCGTTCAACTGTCCCAACAGCATTCTTTTGTCCTTGCTGATCCAGGGTCCCTTGAGGAACACTGCCTGCCTTTGCTGTCAGCTTCCGATCCCCCCAGTCTCTCCCTGTCTTCCATGTCCTGGACACTGTTATGTCAGGAGGATGACTCCTCCCTGCCCGGTGGTGACCAGCCTTAGGCCCCACCTCTGGGCTGCTCACTTTGACCCCTCGGGCACGTTGGTGTCTGCCAGGCATAATGTTGCCATCTCTCCCTTTGCTGTTGATTATATGGGGAGATATTCCACGATCATTAATATCTTGCTCCTCGGCAAATGCCGTCCAGTAGCCGCAGCCTCCGTGGACCATTCCCAGCTGAACCAGCCCCGTGTGACGGCTGCTGGGAGGGCAATTCCGGATCATTCCATCCTCATTTTTATTAGTCGACATTGTAGTGTGAGGAAGAGCTTTGTTTTCTTCCCCATGTATATATTTATTCCTACTTTTATATCAGTATAGACTCACGCATTCCCATTTTATTCAGTTGTTTGAAATCTCTCACTACCATTACTCGTTTTGTTGCCCATGTTACCCCTTAGCTCCTTAAAGCCGGCCTCCGTGTCTCTTTGCCGTGTCCCCGTCATCGAGCACTTTCTTACTTTCTGGCACAATGGATGTTCCAGGTTCATCTTGTATTTTCTCTTCCCCAGCCCTGGAATTGGCCCGGGTTCCTTTCAGAGAAGAGTGGGATTTAGAAGTCTGAGTGCTCACTACTGCTAGGCCCCTTGAGGAAAATACCAGGACATAGATGTCCGTATGTACATGTAGACACATGTCTGCCTGTGTCAGACGCACATGCACTAAACGCCTAACTTCATCCTGCTACCTCTGGCTCCAGTTCAGCACCTCTGGCTTTTTCTCTCCTTCCCCTTAACCATCTTCCTGAGAACCTTCTCACTTGGCTCTTGTTATTCTCAATATATTCACCTATTTGCTCAGATCACTTTTATCTGTCCGTGTAACCAGCTTCTCAGCTGCCCACCTGCGGGGCCCTCCTGTCCCTGCCAGGCAGCCGGGAAGGCTTAGAGCTCCTTGGGGGAAACCTGCTGCTGCAGTTATTTAGGGCCACAGTAGCTGACCCATCCCAGCAACAAGCTCTATGGAGCCTTCCTCTTTGGGGGGCCAGAGGCATGCCTGCACTGGTCACTGGCCCTGTCGGCCCCTCACTGCCCGTTCCCCGGCCCGCAGCCCTTCATGTATGGGGACTACATCGCCTACGACTGCTGGCTCGGGAAGGTCTACGACCTGAAGAACCAGATCGTCCTGAAGCTGTCCAACGGTGCCAGGTAGAGCGCTCACCCAGGCAGCCCCGGCTCGGGGAGGGGTGCTCTCTCCTGGGACTGGTCAGGCACTGTGGCCACTTGGGGCCCCCGAATGTGCTCATCTAAATCTCTGGCCCAGTTCCTGGGCTCCTCTCCGTCTTGGCCTGGGGAGAGAAGCATGATGGGGGATATCTGCTAGGGACTAGTGCTTTATTTTAGATGCTTCAGTGGCAATGGGCCCTCACATCCAGTGTTAGGTCTGGTTCGTTTTAAGAGGGACGCTGCTTCCCCCACCAAGAGGCTGTACTGCTGGTGGAAGATGCGTGGAGACTTCTGAGGCATGTGACACATTGGCCCCTCTGGCTAACTGCTGATTGACATTGATCAGCAAAACGCCCTGTCCCTGCTGTCACCCCTCTCACTTGGCTCCAGTCTTTGGGTCCCCTGGTGGAGACCGAGCCTCTGTTCAATGTTTCAGGTGCTCCATGAACACGGAAGATGGCGCCAAGCTCTACGATGTCTGCCCCCACATCAGTGACTCAGTACGCTTGCTCTACCCAGGGATCCCTCCCAGGGTTCAGGGGTCCCTCTCTGGTTCCTCAGCACCCCAGGCTGCAGGGGAAGGAGCCCTGCCAGCAAGGAGCTCGCAGCTGTCAAGGCCAAGTGCTTTCCTAGAAAGGGGGCGGTGGCACTAGGGTTTCTAAAAGTCACAGAGAAGTAGAACCTTAATTTGCATATATTTTCCTTTTTATTTCCTCCTTTACAAATCTGAACCCTTCTGTCTTAGAGAGTATACAGTGTCTTAATATAGGGCAGTATATTCACACAGTACTACCTATTCATAATTTGCAAATAAATGAATATACTTGGGAGGTGCATGATGCATGATCAAACACATTTGGGGACTGCGACCCCCAGAGCTTTACTCTCTACCAGCAGCACCGCCATCCATGAGAGCTGGTTAGAGATATAGAATGAATCAGAATCTGCATCATAACAAGACTCCTGGGTGATTTGTCTGCACGTGCAGATTTGAAAAGTGCTGTTCTGGAGCCTTAGGACTTGTTTTAGGGAGTGGAGGGTGGTGTTGTGCAGGGGTGGGGTGGGCAATAGGCAGGCAGGAGGGGTGTGGGTGTGCAGGGGTGGGATGGGCAGAGGGCAGGCAGAAGAGGGGTGCAGGGGTGGAGTGGCAGCAGGTAGGAGAGGACCTCTCCAGAGGAGGCACCACTCTCGAGGCTGCTCCTTCCCCAATCCTGCAGGGCCTCTTCTTCGATGATTCCTACGGCTTCTATCCAGGCCAGGTGCTCATCGGCCCCGCCAAGATCTTCTCCAGCGTGCAGTGGCTGTCGGGGGTCAAGCCCGTGCTCAGCACCAAGAGCAAGTTCCGCGTGGTGGTGGAAGAGGTAGGGCCCTGGGGACAGGACACAGCCCTCAGCCTCTGGGCCCTGTTGACTTGAGAGGATCAGGGGACCCAAACCCTGGTTGTGGGGCGACTGATGGACAGATGTCCCCCAGCCTGACCTGCACAGACTGAGCCAGGTTGGAGGGTGGTAGCCCAATGGGTCCCAACTGGTGCTGAGGAGGTGACGGTGACCCCAGGGATGAGGAGTGTATCCTCCTGTGTAGAGGGCTTGGCCAAAGCTCAGGGCAGGAGGCTGTAGTTCACAGCCTGTTCCCAGTATGTCAGACTCAGTGCCACACCACAAAGAGCCACTCTGCTGTCAGGTGGGCTCTGGGCAGCAAATTGCCCACCCAGCTGGCTAAGGGGGTACATTAGACCCTGCCCTGACTGCGACTCTGTCTCACCCTGTCCCCAGGTGCAGGTTGTGGAGCTGAAGGTCACATGGATAACCAAGAGTTTCTGTCCAGGGGGCACGGACAGCGTCAGCCCCCCGCCTTCTGTCATCACCCAGGAAAATCTAGGCAGGTGAGTTCTCCAGCCGCACCCCCAAGCCCCCGGGGCAGGCCCTGCAGGTCTCTGGGCCCCCGTGCTTGCCTCCCAGAAATCCAGCCTGGCCCAGCCCTGCTTCTCCCCTCCCCTCCCAGGGTGAAGCGTCTCGGATGCTTTGACCATGCTCAGCGGCAGCTTGGGGAGCGCTGTCTGTATGTCTTCCCAGCCAAGGTAGAGCCGGCCAAGATTGCCTGTGAATGTCCAGAAAAAAACTGCGCCCAGGGGGAGGGCTCTATGGCCAAGAAGGTATGTCCTTGGGGTTGGGCGTCGGTGGGCGTTTGAGAAATTGGCCCTCAGCCATTTCCACAGCCAGGAAGGACGGTCTGTGCTTCCCAGTGGGCAGCTCTGACGACCTTGCTGGCCACGTAGGTGCGAATAGCTGCCGCCCACCCAGACTGGGGTGCCTTGGGGCCTGCCTGCCCTGCTACCCCCCACAGCGCTCCCTCCCTGTCCACCCTCGCAGGTGAAGCGCCTCCTGAAGAAGCAGGTTGTGAGGATCATGTCTTGCTCCCCGGACACCCAGTGCTCCAGGGACCATTCCATGGAGGATCCAGACAAGAAAGGGGAAGCCAAAGCCAAGAGCGAGCCGGGGTCAGCCAGCCCTGGGGGGACACCCGAAGGCTCTGCCAGCCCCATGGAGCTGCAGGACGAGGGCCCAGAAGAGCCCCACGAGGCCAGTGAGCAGCTGCCCCCCTTCCTGCTGAAGGAAGGCGCAGACGACAGGCTGCACTCTGCAGAGCAGGATGCGGACGACGAGGCTGCCGATGACACGGATGACACCAGCTCGGTGACTTCCTCTGCCAGCTCCACCACCTCTTCGCAGAGTGGCAGTGGTGCCGGCCGCAAGAAGAGCATCCCCTTGTCCATCAAGAACTTGAAGCGGAAGCACAAGCGGAAGAAGAACAAGGTCACGCGTGACCTGAAGCCTGGCGACAGGTAGATGCAGCCGTGCCCCCGCCAGCTCAGCGTCCAGCCCAGGGCCAAGCAGAGCCCTCCCCCGTGGCACACACAGGCACATTCAAGCGCACGCCCACACCAGCTGCCACACCTGCAGCAGCTCGGGGTGCCCCTCGAGGCAGCGTGGAGGTGCCCGGGGCCAGCCCTGGCGTGGGAATGCCCAGGAGGGTGGGATGGTGAAGCTGGCACCACATTCACCTGGGTCTCCCAAACTGGTCCCCCTCTCCTCTGAGAACGTGGGTGCCTGAAAACCGTAGGTGAGCTTTCCGTGCCTGTGGAACGCTCATCCCACTGCCCCTTTGTCCTCTGACCAGGGTTGTCTGGGGATTGAAGAGTTCCAGGGGAGGTGGGGCGGGGCGTGCAGAGGCGTGGACTGCCCTTTCCTCCCTGAGGCCTCTGGCCCAGCCTGACCCCTGGCCCCTGCAGGGTGGCCGTGGAGGTGGTGACCACAATGACCTCAGCGGACGTGGCTTGGCAGGACGGCTCTGTGGAGCGCAATATCCGTTCCAATGACCTCTTCCCCGTGCACCACCTGGACAACAATGAGTTCTGCCCTGGAGACTTTGTGGTTGACAAGCGAGGTAGTGCCAGCCCCGGGGAGGGGGGTGGGTGCAGAAGAGGAGAGGGTGGTTTTGACAAAGTGGAGGGTCAGGGTCAAAGCTAGGCTGAGGTCAGGGAGGAGACGCCCCTTTTGAAGGTCTCTCGCTCTTTCAAGGCCTGGGGGAAAGCCTTTACTGGGCTCCTGGAAAGACTGGGTTCTTGGCCCTGCTATGGCTTGTGGGGGCTGGGGCAGGGGGGTGCTAGCCGAGTCTCCCTGCAACCCCCAGTCCAGGGCTGCGCGGACCCTGCCGTCTACGGCGTGGTGCAGTCTGGGGACCACACCGGCCGCACCTGCATGGTGAAGTGGTTCAAGCTGCAGCCCAGTGGGGATGACGTGGAGGTGAGCACATGCTGCGTGTGTCCTCGGGGTGGGCTGGGGGTGGGTGTCGGGCCCTGGGCTGAGGACCATCCACCCTGTGCCACAGCTGATTGGAGAGGAGGAAGACGTAAGCGTCTATGACATTGCTGACCACCCCGACTTCCGGTTCCGCACAACTGACATCGTCATCCGCATCGGCAACACTGAGGACGGGGCGCCGCGCAGGGAGGACGAGGTACGGCCGCTCTCGTAAGCCTTAGTGCGAGTTCTGCAGCAGCTGCAGTCCCAGGCGCTGCCACCAGGGGGCTCTGCAGACAAGACCTGGCGTCCTCCGTTGCCTCTCGCAGGGGCTGCTGTCTGTGCCCAGTCCCCAGGGCTGGCCCCCTGGCTCAGAGCCATGCCCACGACACCCCAACCCCTACCGAAGGGTCCACCTCTCTGCTGGGGTCAGAGTGCACTCACACAGCTGCTTCCTGAGCCCCTGCTTGTTAGGTCTGCCAAAAGTACCTCTAAGGGTGCAGGAGGGCTTGGGGTGGGGGAGGGTTGGAGCTGGGTCTTAGGTAGGAATGTGGCGGGGGGAGGGGCAGGTGCCAGCAGAGGAGGAGTGGGCACAGAACTACTGAGGCAGGAAACGCCATCCTGGAAATGGCCAGTAGCCCGGAGAGAGCAGCACGCTACAAGTCAGTGGGCCTGTTAGAGTCAGACTGTAGGCGCCTGGCATGAGCTCGGTGGGCGGTGAGCCTTGAAGGGCTGTGAGCAGGGGCGCCCCTGCGTGAGATGTCCTCCACCCTGTCTCTTCACTTCCCGCGGCCCTGTCCTGCACCACGCTGCCCACTGCTGGGGCCCCTCTCGGGCGTCCTGGCCTCAGGCCTCCCAGGGAGCTGCCCTTGACTCTGCCCTGCTTGCCCTGCAGCCGTCGGTGGGCCAGGTGGCCCGCGTGGACGTCAGCAGCAAGGTGGAAGTGGTGTGGGCGGACAATTCCAAGACCATCATCCTGCCCCAGGTGAGGCTGCCTAGAGCCAGAGCACTCGCCCACGGCGCTGGGGGATATGTGGGCAGCCGGGCGCTATCCTGTCCCCACCCCAAGGAGTGGGAAGGACCAGCTCCCTGCTCTCACTGGCGAGCGTGGTCTTTTGGAATTGGTGATCTTGGGCAGCTAATGTCCAAGGCTGGGATGAGGGGTGTCGGGGGCAGCATGCACGTCCCCAGCCCCACCTTTCATTAGCTTCACTTGCCGGGTTCCCCAGATCTCCAGGGTATGGAGATTTTCACAAACCTCCAGAATTTGCCTGGATGTTATGCCAGTCTCACTATGCTGAGAAAAAGCAAGTTACTTCCAAAGGGAAAAAGAGAGCCTTTCCCACCATTGCTGGGGCTCTAACAGATAAGGAAGAGGAAGGAGGGAAGAACTGGCCCTGAGTCCAGCCCATACTGCTGTGCTCTGAGCAAGAGAGCCACCCCCGGGCCTCCCTTTGCCACTTGTCCCAGCTGTCTCACACCCAGCTCCCTGCTCCTGGCACTAACACGGGGCCCTCCCTTGTCCCAAGGCTGTTCCAGGATAGGAACAGGATGTGATCCAGGTCCACTCTCTCCCACACCCCCCCATCACACATCCCTACGCCCTGGTGTGGCCCAGAGGCCACCCCTGCTACAGGGTCAGCTGACCTGGGTCCTGAGGGTGGGGGGCTGCATTTGTCAAGTTTTCCCTGGATGGGAGAGACACTGACCAAATGCCCTGTGCAGGAGGGGAGGCTGGGCTGGAACAGCACGTGGGCTCTTCACGCTGGGGCTTCAGGCCTTGGGGGACTGGCGGGGGGTGGCAGGTGAAGGGCAGCTTCAGGGTCCAGAGCACGGGGTGGGGCTGCAAGTCCTCAGCTGTGAGGCTCAGGGGCCGCCGTCTGACAGCTCCTCCCTGAGCAACACCCCATCTGAATTCCCACTGTGCTTCCCTTCTGCACCCCAGCACTTGTATAACATCGAGTCCGAGATCGAGGAGTCGGACTATGACTCGGTGGAAGGCAGCACCAGTGGGGCCTCCTCAGATGAGTGGGAGGATGATAGTGACAGCTGGGAGACGGACAATGGGCTGGTGGAGGATGAACACCCCAAGATAGAGGAGCCCCCAGTCCCACCCACCGAGCAGCCAGCCGCCCCCGAGGAGGACAAGGGGGTGGTGATCAGTGAAGAAGCAGCTACGGCGGCCATCCAGGGAGCGGTGGCCATGGCTGCCCCCGTGGCTGGGCTGATGGAGAAGGCTGGCAAGGATGGGCCCCCGAAGAGCTTCCGGGAGTTGAAGGAGGCCATCAAGATCCTGGAGAGCCTGAAGAACATGACAGTGGAGCAACTTCTGACAGGCTCGCCCACCTCCCCCACAGCAGAGCCCGAGAAGCCAACACGGGAGAAGAAATTTCTGGATGACATCAAGAAGCTGCAGGAAAACCTCAAGAAGACCCTGGACAACGTGGCCATCGCAGAGGAGGAGAAGATGGAGGCGATGCCTGACACGGAGCGCAAGGAGGACAAGCCCGAGGGGCCGCCCCCTGCGAAGGCCGAGTGGCCCAGCGAGACCCCAGTGCTCTGCCAGCAGTGTGGTGGCAAGCCTGGTGTCACCTTCACCAGCGCCAAGGGCGAGGTCTTCTCGGTGCTCGAGTCCGCGCCCTGTGAGTGTGCCCTTCTGACAGACCCGGAGGCCAGGGGGCCAGGCCCTCCTCACCCAGGGTGGCCACGGGACCCCCGGTGCCTGGCGGTGGGTGGGAAGCAGCGGTTTCTTCCCCTGCCCAGGTCACACCAAGCCCTGCTCCCTCCATGCCCAGCTGCCCCAGGGGCTCCCAGGGCCTCTCTTCACAAACTGACCAACCCTTCTCTTTTCCCCTCCAGCAAACCACTCTTTTAAGAAAATTGAATTCCAGCCTCCAGAAGCCAAGAAGTTCTTCAGCACTGTACGGAAGGAAATGGCGTTGCTGGCTACCTCACTGCCCGATGGCATAATGGTCAAGACTTTCGAGGACCGAATGGCAAGTAGACTGGCGTGGATGTGGTGTGGGCACATGCAGGTGGGCTGGGGGGTGCTCAGTGCCCAGAGGCCACCGGCCTTGGGGTGTGGGACCACCAGGACTAGAAGGCACCTGACAGTCTGCCCACCCAGCCCTTTCCAGATGCTGTGACAGAACCCAGCAGGTGAGGGCCGACAGGCCACGGGCCCTATGGCCCATGGGCTGGCGGGTGTCCTTCTGGGTTGTCCAGGCCTGGCAGCTCTTTCTTCCCTACCCCTTGAAAATCAGTTTTAAATTATATAATTGTTTACCAGAGTCCACTCTTCTTTTTGAAAACTTAGAACATTAGAGGAAAAGCTAAAGTTGCCCTTAGTCCCCCTCCTCAGTACCCCAGTCCTGGGCCCCCGGGGATCACGACCGTGGGGCCCCTGGCTCTCCTCCCAGGCCTGTCTTTAAACTTTGCATTCTCACCCGTCTCCATGAGCACATAGCATTTTGTGTCACTTATTTCACATGAATAGTGTGTCATTGTACACTGTTCAGCGGTTTGCTTTCGTCATTCAATGGGATAATTTTTGAGACCTACCCAATAGGTCTAATAGGGCTGTAGTAAATTGTTATTTTAAGTTGCTGAGTTTTAGAGTGGTTTGTTACAGCAGTAGATGATCAGAAAAAGCATGTTGATTGCTGTTGACCACATTCGTTCCGTTTCAGCCACAGAGAGTAGTTGCCATCATGTGGCCACGTCACCTTGGTTTCCCCAGTCCATGGGCCAGGCCCTGCATTGCTGAGGAGTGTCTGCCAGGGGAGCATGGGTGTTTCATCCGTCCCCTGGGTGGGAAGGCCTGGGCACCGCGCCCGACGCTGGCTCTGTCTGAGCAGCAGAGCAGGCCCAGCCACAGGCCAGGAAGAGCCAGGCAGGGCTCGGGATCCAGAGAGTTCCATGCTGCTTGGGAGCCTGAATGTCCCCTCCAGTTTATCTTGGGCGTTAGTAAACTTCCTTTTGAAAATTCCAAAGGAACCTCTCAGCTCTGCTGAGGGAAAAAGGAAAGGGTGTTTTTGGTTTTGTCCAGTTTTATCCCGGTCTCCCTCAGAGGGCAAGGGAAGGAGTGTGTATCCTGAGACAGAGGGCTGGTGCCGGTGGAGGAGCCTGAAAGGATCCCATGAATCCAGCTGGTACCCTGATCTCTGCCCTCTGCCCTCACCATTTTCCCAGCTCCTCGCTCACCCACACACACGTTGCCCTGGCTGGGGATGGTCCCTGCTCTGATTCTGGGTGTTTGTGGGAAGTCTCCTTGGCGTCTCCCAGGATTTCCCCTTGAGTTCACGTCCTTGCCATCTTCCCTCCGGTGGTGAGACCACCCACACACCTGACCCTCCCAGAGCAGCACAGCCTCACCGCCCGGGAACTTTCTTTCATCTTCTGCTTTGTTATAGCTGTTGCCTTGTTGTTGAGGTTGAAGTTGAGGTTGAGGCAGGTGTTTTAAGGAATAAAACTTTTTAAAGTGATGATTAAAGCCTGAAGTGATGAAAACCAGTTTGGAAAATTGCTCTTATGCCCGAGTCAGGAGGTTCGAGGGGTTCTGTGCAGGGGCTCGCACCTAGCTCCCCTGTGGCTGCTGCTCCACCAGGTTGGCTTGCTGCCCTGGAAGGGAGCCAAGCCTCAGCCCCCTTCCTCCATCCCCAGGACCTCTTCTCTGCCCTAATCAAGGGCCCCACTCGGACCCCCTATGAGGACGGCCTCTACCTGTTTGACATCCAGCTCCCCAACATCTACCCAGCTGTGCCCCCCCACTTTTGCTACCTCTCCCAGTGCAGTGGCCGTCTGAACCCCAATCTGTATGACAATGGGAAAGTGTGTGTCAGCCTCCTGGGCACCTGGATTGGAAAGGTGAGCTCGGCACCAGCTGCCTTATGGGGTGGGGGGAGCCAGGCAAGGGTGGGCTAGGACAGAGCTGACTGTGCTGCTACATTTTCAGGGAACAGAGAGGTGGACGAGCAAATCCAGCCTTCTCCAGGTGCTCATCTCCATCCAAGGTACACCTGGGCCAGGCCGGAGGGGAGGTGATGGCGGGGGGTGGGGGGGCTCCCAGGGAGCACAGCGGCTCTGGCCATCCCTTGGGTGTCGAGGACAGGCCTGCCCAGTGGCTCCTCCCACCCCGAGCGGCCCACTCCCCCCCGGCAGGTCTCATCCTGGTGAACGAGCCATACTACAACGAAGCCGGCTTCGACAGTGACAGGGGTCTGCAGGAGGGCTACGAGAACAGCCGCTGCTACAACGAGATGGCGCTGATCCGCGTGGTGCAGTCCATGACCCAGCTGGTGCGGCGGCCCCCCGAGGTCTTCGAGCAGGAGATCCGGCAGCACTTCAGCGCTGGCGGCTGGCGGCTGGTGACCCGCATCGAGTCCTGGCTGGAAACCCACACCCTGCTGGAGAGGGCCCAGGCACTGCCCAACGGGGTCCCCAAGGACGGCAGCTCGCCAGAACCGCTGGTGGGGGCTGAGCTCTCAGACTCCAGCCGAGAAGAGCCCGAGGACGGAGGGCTGGCCCCCGGCGAGGCCTCCCAGGGCTCAGACTCGGAAGGCGGTGCCCAGGGCCCAGCCTCAGCCAGCAGGGACCGCATGGACCAGGCCTCAGAGGCAGCACTGGACGCATCGGTGCCACCCAGCGTCAAACCAAAGAAGCGACGGAAGAGCTACCGGAGCTTCTTGCCTGAGAAGAGTGGCTACCCTGACATCGGCTTCCCCCTCTTCCCGCTTTCTAAGGGTTTCATCAAGAGCATCCGGGGTGTCCTGACGCAATTCCGGGCAGCTCTGGTAGAGGCAGGCATGCCAGAGAGCACAGAGGACAAGTAGCCGCCAGCCCTGAAGAAAGAGCGATGCCGTGGGAGAGGCCAGCTGCAGCTGCTGCCTGCTCTCCCCCCCCCTGGAATCTCTCTATTCCCTGCTTCCCCACCCCGAAGCAAGCCCCACCGTCCCCTTATCCCCCAAGGTGAGTTTGATGCTGAAGTGCAGGAAGTTTCTTGAGATGCTGCCATTTCTATCTGAAGCAATCTTTTGACAGTCAGGTCCCCACGGCAAAGAAAATCTGAACTGTGTTGCTGAATTCCCACTTGCCACCCCAGGCAGGATGTCCCGGCACATCCTCCTTTGCCGTCTCCATCTCAGCTCAGACAGAGCCTTCCTAGGCTGGGCACTGGGCTTTATTTGGGCCCAAGTGCTCTGCAGACAGCAGCAGCAGGGGGCCGTGCCTTGCATGAAGTGTGGGTAGCTCCAGCTCTGGTCCCTTTCAACCTCTTCGGCTCAACTCTTGCTTCCCTGGATCCCTGGCCTGCCCACTGCCACCACCAGACTCCCTGAGTCCCTGGCATCGGCGCGGTCCCTCAGGAGGTAGAGCTGCTCTCCCTGAGTCCTGGTTCCATGCTGGCCCTGGGGCCCATTGACCTTGCTCTTGGAGAAGGCCGGGACCACCTCAGCCCTCACACATTGACATGGACATGAGGGCCAGGGAGCTGCTGGGAAAGAAACAGCTGCAGGTGCCTTGCTCTTCCTGGCCTGGGTTGGTGGGAGTTGCAGCTCTGGCTTTAGGGCCTCACCTGCTTGGAGGGAAGCGGACGGCTGCTTCCTGCCCAGCCTCATCTCAGGGCCCAGGAGGTAGGGATGGCAGCACCAGAGCCAGTGCCAGGCCCCTGCCGGTAGACCAGCCCCTCCGCTATCAAGTGATAACCCTGGGGGGTGGCCCCTGCCTTGGCAGCCAGCCCCTTCTAAAGTGAGAACGAAACGTTCTATCAGCCCTTCGCTTACAAACTGTGCAGGCCCAGTCGGGGAGAGCGGGGTGGCCGGCGGGGCCTCTCCTCCCTCCGGAAGACAGCCCCAGAGGTTTACAAGTTTTCTAAGCTTTTGATAATGTGAAGCTCCAGGTAAAGAGGTTGCTGTTGAGCACATCACAGCTCCGTAACTTTTGGTGTATGTATGTAATATTTAAGGTTGAAAACAAAATCTCAAAGGCAAAAATCTTAACACTTACAAGAAAAAAAAGACAAAAAAAAAAAGCCAAAGCATGATGCGTCTTGTTAGCCTTAAGCTGGCTCCTCACCTGTGCAGTGCCACCCCGCCTGGCCGGCGGCAGCGTTGAAGAACGATAGGCCAGGCCACGCACAGACCACACGGCCCTGGAGCCCAGATCGCAATTTTGTCAGAGAAATCCTCCGAGTGACAGGGGCTGTGCTTCCAAGTGCGATGTTCATGTGGAGATGTGAAAGCCTATTGCTTAACAATATCTGTATAAAGTGCTGTGATTAAACTTTTTTTTACTTGCATTTTTTTGGGGGATCTGGCTCATTACAATGTACAAAAAAGATAAGGTGACACCATTAAACCTGCCTCTGCCATCACCTGGGCTCCTTGCCTTCCTTGCTCTCTGGGCCCCCTAGTGTTGAGCCTTCCTCTTGTATTTCCACTTACGGGCTCCTCAGAGGCCGATTTCTGGCAAGGCCTGCCATCCACAGCTCTGGCCACTGAAGGCCTATTCTTGACCAGGTCCATCAGTTCAGCTCCTTCCACACGCTGGGGAGCCCTCATCTCAGCAGTGGACAGGTGCCGCCCTCCTGGACTCGGAGTCTGGCGGTGTGTGTGGCATCTGCCCCTCCCTGCTGCTTCCTTTGTAACTCCTGCCCAGTGCTCCAGGGACAGGTGGGGAGGGCAGAGGCACTTGCCTGAGGGACCTTGGAACCCTTGCCATGGAGAACAACAGATTCCTTTTAAAAGGGAGTGGCAACCTGCCATTTTGACTGCTGAAATCTATATCCCTTGCTCCTTGCCTACTCCCTAATGCCCCTGGCTCAGAGGTCGTTTCCCTTTCTTGCTAAATTAGAGTCCATGTGATCCACCAATCTGATTTGTTGAGATGAGCTGGCTCTGAGCCCCACTTTCCCCATGTGTGGAGTGAGGCAATTGGCCAAGCGCCAAGGTTCCTTCAGTCCCCAGCCCCCACCCAACCCACCCTGCCTAGGGGGGACCAGCCCTGGTCCAGTGTCCACCTCTCAAACGGCCGTTCCCAGGAGCCAGTACCAGGCACTGACCACTCCAGGGTGCCATCGGGCATCACTAACATTCAATACCCTGAAGCCCTGGCTGGAGCAAACCCCCCACCCAGGACAGGACCAGCAGGCTGGGAATGTCACTTTATTTGGATCGGATTCATGGGATGGGGCTCCCAGAAAATGGTCGAGTGGCTTCCAGGGCCAGCTGGGCTCTTGGTCCGGAGCCACATTCGGGCCTCTGGCGGGCAGTCTGACCTTCCAAAGTGCAGCCTCCACCCTCCTCCAGGGGAGCTCTTCCACCCCTCCCCACCTCCCGGGGGAAGGAGGGAAGGTCCTGACTTCCTCCCCCAGGAGATTAAGGTACAGCAAGCCCCACAGAGTCAGGAGGGCTCTTGTGGGGGTGATGGCCGCTGGGTGGGGGCTCCACGCAGCCACTGACCAGCCGCAGGAAGTTGGGCTGCACCTGGCCCTGCACAGCCTCGCTGGCCATCGGCTCCCCGTCCACGGTAAAGGCACCCTGGCCGTCCTTGGGATCCAGGCGGAACGCTGCCACGGGCACGTAGACCAAGTAGGGGCAGTCGCACTCCATGTGCTTGCCCTTCTCCATGGCCAGGAAGAGACGCAGCAGCGAGGCCCGAGACACGCCTGCCCGCACGTAGAAGAGGTGCATGACGCCGGCCGCACAGAGGCCCATGGGTGCTGCCAGCATCTCGCTGCCCAGGTGCGAGTGCAGCAGCAGCAGCACCAGCACGAACTCCTGGTCGGGCACCACGGTCCAGTGGGGTGGCACTGGCTCCTCCAGGGGCACAAGGAGCGTGTCTGCTGGGCCCTGCCTGCCTGGGGCGGGCAAGGTGGTCCCCTGGGAGGCAGCCCTTTCTGCAGGGAGGTAGGCCAGTCTGCCCTGGTAGATGCGCAGGGTTGCCAGGCGCAGAAAGGTGCCCAGGGTGAAGCGCTTCTCGCCCAGGCACCGATACTTCTCACTCTCCAGGTCCACGTCGGCAATGAAGCCCCACGCCAGGCTCAGCACGGAGAAGAGGCGCAGCCCCGAGGCCGTGTGCAGCGACAGCAGGTTCATGGGCGCCAGGAGCCCACGGCAAAGCAGCAGCGTGCAGTTCGTCAGGAGGCCTTCGTTGGTTACCTGCTCAAAGCTGCGGGGAACAAGTCATGTGGGACAGGGCGAGAGCCCTGAGCCACCCTCCCTCCCTTCTCCTGGGGAGTCAAGGCAGGGGAAGCCACATCTGGTCCCCAGGGGGCAGGCTGGAACCAAGGGAGTGGGTGGTGGCAGCCCCACTGAGGTCACCAGTGGAGGGCCCTGGAACCTTGGGTGGGAGAAGAGGGAACACAGAGAGGAAAGGCTGGCAGCAAGGTGGCACAGAGGGGAATCCGGGGTCCTCTCTGGCCCTGTGTTCTCACCCTGCATAATGGTTCAGTGAAGATGCTAGTGCGTTGCCAGAACCCGCCGGGAGGCTGCACAGGGGCTTGTGGATGGCTGTCTCCCAATCAGGCCTCTCCATGAGCCCATTCACCACCTGTTGGAGCACGCGTGCGGTGCCTCAGTCTGGGAAGCGCCCGGCAGCCGTCCCCCGCACGTGCGTCCCCACCGCGCCCCAGGTCCCAGCCTGGCCGCGCAGGCCTCACCTCATGCATCAACCCATCCCCGGACATGACCACCAGCGCGTCCCAGCGGCCCAGCTCCTCGTACCGCACCAGCTCCCGCGCGTGGTTCCGCCGCTCTGCGGGGAGATGGGGTGGCTGTCAGGGCCGGGATTCCGGGCGGGGGCCCTTCCCGAGCCCGCTGGGGGCTGGCAACTCACCAGTGAGCACCAGCGTGAAGGAGACGTTGGCCTCGGCCAGCAGGGGCTGCACGTGGCTGCGGAAGAGCTGCAGGCCCCTGCCCCTGCCACCCCGCGGGTTCAGCAGCACCAGCACGTGGCAGGGCCGCGGGAGACGGGCCCCGGGGCCCTGGGGGGCGCCCGCTGGGGAAACAAACGCGAAACAGCTGCGTCCCCATCTGGCCAGTAGGGGCTGAGGATGACAACGGGGGCACTGTGCAGAGGTGGCGCCTGAGCGGCCTCGGGTGCGGAGGGCCAGTGAGCACCGCGCCCCTGCCAGTCCGGCCTTGGCTCGGGGCCAGTCGGCTACGGCGGGAAAAGGGTTTCTCTGGAGAGTCCCCAGCCCCTCTCCTTCGTCCCGCTGACCCCCGCCTTCCTTCCCCCGACAAACCTGGATCCATAACCTCAACCCGCGGCTCCCTCCGCCAGGGGGACCCGGGCGCAGCCGAGGCGCTGCCGCTGGCTCCTGCCTTCCGCTGCTTATCGGTGCTACCCAGGCAGGCGTCCCCGCCCCGAGCTGGGACTGTGGGGGAACCAGGGTCATTCCCTGCGACCGCCAGACCTGAGGGAGAGGAGACAGCGCTGGCGCAATCCGGGGCCGCCGTTCCCCGGGACCATGAGCTGGGCGCTGCGAGCTCTGGCATCGCGGGAACCCCGCGGGCCCGGGACCCAGTTTTCCGCGAGGTACGGAGAGCCGAGTCCGGTGCCACCAAGGGCGCTTCCGTGCTGGCACCGAGCAACCACCCCCAGAGACGAAGGGTCTCCCTCTGGGATGAGTCAGAGCCCCGCGCATCTGTCCCTCTGACCAGCTCGTCGCCCTGCCGGGTTGGCAGGGGAAGGGAAACTCAGCTGCGTAAAACATCTCAGAACTTGGGCGGACATCGTGGGGCACCGAGTTTGGGGGGAACGATCCCCGCCTTTAGTCCAGTCACCGCGCCCCCACCTTGAGCTCCAGGGTCGCCCCGCGCCCAAGGGGGCAGCGCCGGGGACGCGCGGGCTGTCCCCGGGCCAGGACGCCAGCCGCCGCCTGCCCTCACCCGAGCGCGGAGTTGGCGCGGGGGCCGCGCGCTGCGAGGCCCAGTTCCCCCGGGGCCCGCGAAGGAGCCACTAGCGGCGCGAGTACAAGCCCTTTTTGCTGGAGAGGCGCCGCCGCCCCTCCTTTTCTTGGCCTGGAGCGAAACGCACCTAGTCCCGGGTTCAGCCCTGCGTCCGGGGACAACTGGAGCGCCCAGCTGGCGCTGACCCCGGCCGCACTCCCTCCCTCCCACCGCAAACTTTTCGCTCCACTTGGCCGCCCGGCCCCGCCCCGCGGGGAGGGTGCTGTGGCTCCTGGAGCCCGGCCAGGCCCCGCCCCGCCCTCCCGGGTGGGGGGACCCGCGCCAGACCCGGATCCCGCCCACGGCTCCCCTGCCTCACCGCACCGCCTCCGGCACCGTCCGCGCCCACTGCTCTCCACGCGCAGGCCCCCGGCGCGGGAGCGTGGCAGCGTCCCAGGTCCCCGCTGCTCCGAGGAGGTGGCTGGCAGGCGGGTGGCGCCGTGCCGGGCCGGAGGAGCGGCGGAGGCGGTCGGGTATCGGGGAGCGGGGCGGCCTCGGGTCCGAGCGTGCGGCTTAGCGCTCTTGCAGGACCCACGGCCGCACCTCACGGCCGCGACCTCGCCGCGCTGCGCTTCACCCACAGCTGCCCGCGGCGTCCGCGGCGGGGATGCAGCGCCGACCCCGCGCGCCCTGTCCCTGCATGCCCAGAATTCGAGTCCCGGACCACGTCGAGTGTCCTTCCCCCTGACTGGGGCGCCTCTCCCGCGGACGCCGGGGCGCCCTCCTTACTCCTGCCCAGCTAATCCGGCAGAGGGTTATTTTTAGCGTCTTGAAGCCGCAGCTCTGCTGCGGGTCCACGGAGCCCGAGAATCCGCCAAGCACGCGGTCCCGGGCGCGCGCGGGACGAACAGGCCTTGTCGGGAACCTCAAAAGTTTGTACCTTCACCCAGGGGACACTATCGAGGCCCACCTGGGCCAGACAAACTGCCCTGCAGCGGGCGATCCAGGTCCTCACCCCTTCAGCCCCAGCCCCGGGCAGGAGCCTGGCGGTGTAAACAGGCCCAGGGAACTGATCGATTCGGATTGGAGAGCAAAGGCTGGGGACCTGCCTCCCACCCCCACCGACTCCGCGGTAAGGTGCAAACGCGGGCGGGAGTTTGCGCTCTCGTAGAGGCAAAAGTGGGCGTGTGGAATCAGTGTTTGTGTAACATACATATCACAGGCAAGTGTCTGACCTGCTGTGTCCGCGACCAACTCCAGGAGTTAAATTCCTGGAGCTTTATTTGCAGGTACGGAGAGAAGAAAGTTGCCAAGGCCGACTTGGGGCTCTGTTAGGAAAAATCGAAGTCCCGTAGAGGGCCGAGATGGTCCCGACCCAGGCTGGAGAGGGCTCCCACGCCCGCCCCCACCCCGCGCACCCCTCTCTTGGCGCATCACCTCTTAAAGCCGAGAAGAGGCGGGTTAGCCAGGTGGCGCCCTTATCTCAGGCACGCCTCCGCGTTATCTTCTTTTCTGAAGGACCTAGGCAGCTCGTCCCCGTTTCCCAACATCTGGGGGACTTGGCTGGCGGGGTCCGGGGGCCTACGGGCACGCGCCGCAGCCTGGGAAGCGCAGGTCCTCGGCCGGGAGGCTCCGGACGCGCCTGGGCGGTGCACGGTCCCTGGACAGCCCCGGCTGGGTCCCGAGCGCGTTCCGGGAAGGTGACTCAGCGACGCACCCGCGGGCCAAGAAACTCCGGGAAATAACGAACGAGGGGAGGCAGCGGGGGCACCACTCCTCCCTCCCAGCGCCGCGGCGCGCGTCCGCCGAGATCGAGTTCTGCACCGCGGGGTCCCTCGGCGGCGCTCAATCTGCCCCCGGGCCCTCCACCTCCCAGGAACCTGGCGCTGGCCGAGGACAGCGCTGCAGTCGCAGCGCTGCGGTCACGCGACGCGGGGACGCGAGCGGCGGCGGTGGGGAGGGGACCAGATCCCGCCTCTTTCCCCCCTTCCCCGCCTCTCCCTCCGCCACTCCTCCCAGGACTGATGGAAGCCAGGGCTTTGGCGCCCAGAAGACGCGGGGGTGGGGGCAAGTGCCCCCGAGGTCTCAGCCCGGCGTGGTCGGTGATTACGGAGACCCTCCGGTGTGACCTCGGCCTCCAGCGCTCGGGAGGCCTCTTCCTGCCCTGCGCGGTGACGGCAGCGGTTCCTTCAAAAGGTTCACGCGCACCCCAGGCTCCCTCGTGCAAACCTCTTTTCCTGGAGGATTTCAAACAATCAGGGTATTTGCATCAGGCCTGAAAAGCCTTAGGGTTTGATGAGGGGAAATTGAAGCACGGAGCTGGGAAGACCCGCTGTGCTTAAGTCCGCGGTGGGAAAGCCCGACGGACGCAGCGCCCCTTGTAACTCCTGGGATCCCCTGGGCTGCCCTGGGGGTGGGGGTGGGAGTGCGGGTGGGGTTCGGGGTGACTAGAAACCGCCCCGGGCGGGGGAAGGCGGGGCAGCAGCCTGCCTGGCGCTTTATCCGCAGCCTCCAGGGGGGCCCCTCCTGCTCTCCTCCCAGCCCAGGAAGGCCCAGTGGGAGGGAGGTGATGGGCAAAACCCTCTGGCCCGGGTTCCAATCCACACAATAGCTCCTCTGTCCTCCCCTCCGCCTCACCCCCTGCCCCCCACCTCACAGTCTCTGCACTGCCCCACTCATTCTTGTCATTCACTGCCCATCCACCCCCCACTCTCCCTAAGCCGGGACCTGCCTCTAGCCCCTTCTTCCAGGCATTCTAAATCTGAGCTCAAGAAATTTACCCAGCAACATCCCTGGCTGGCAGGGGAACCAAGGATTGGGCAGGCCTGAGGCTTCTTCCCTTTTAACAGTCGGAGACCGGAAACCCTGAGAGATGAAGGGTCTTGCCCAAGCCTCCCACCCAGCTCCTAACAGAACTGCAAAGCAAACCCCGGAGTCCCAGAGCGCTCAAGCTCCCTGCTGCCCCAGCAAACCTGCCTGGGAGGTGGAGTCCTGCCAGAGCGCTCCACCCCCCGGGCTTCCCCATATACCAGGTTCCCAGGTGAAGTTTGGGTGTCTGTTGGCCCGGTGCAGGGGTTGGCGCAGAGCTGCTCCAGAAACCCAGCTGCTCCGAGTGAAAGTGGCTCTGAGCCCTTGCCTGGCTTCACCCCCGCAGTTCCCGGTTAAATCACCAGCCACTGTGGCTTGGGCCAATGGAGAGGTCTGATTGGCCAGCCCAGAGCTAGGCTCACAGGTAGTACCTGTCTGTCAGGTAGACAGACCTGGTAGTCTATCTCCCCCAAACCCTGCCTCCTTCTTTGGGCAGCTCCCCAGGGAAACACACCTGAGAACTTTTTTTTTTCCCCCAGAGAAAGCAAGCAAGCATTCCCCAGGCCTGGGCCCACCCTCCTTAAACTTGGAGTCAAGGCCGCCACCTGGCAGATTGCTTGTTTTTTTTATTGGAGAGAGTTCCTGCCACCTCCTTGCCCTCCCCTGGGGCTGCGTTCCCTGGAAGACTTCTACTCCTGCACCTGAATCAGGCAGGTGCCCAGCTCTGCAAACTCTTTTCGTGACTTGTATTCCACGACAGCCTCAGATGTGCCTTTCCATTCGGAGAGTTTCCTAGATGCTCTTTCAGGGCTGACCAGGCCAGACCAGGGTGCCTGGTTCCCAGGACACATGCCACCCACAGAAATCTGGGGAGCCGACCAAGCGTGCAGGATTCTCGGCCGCTGGTGGGGAGGGGGTGCTTCACCCGAGTTTCTGTTTTGCTGCAGGTGTTCAGCTGTTCTGGGAGTGTAGTGGGGTGACCCTAGCTCTACCCCTTTGGTGGCCTCCCTCCCCTCATAGGTGACCTTACTGAAGCTGGGGATCCAGTGTGATTACCTTCCGGAATCCTCTCCATGTAGGGCGGGCGTGGGGCTGTGAGCCACGTGCACTCCACCGTTTCATTGGAAGGCATCTGAGCTTGTGACCCTGATGAATGTCTTGTGTCCAGACCCCCCCCCCCCAGCAGAGGAGGTCTGGGTTCCTCCTGGCTGGAGGCCACTGAGCTTCTCGGGGACCTGGGCATGGCCTGGTGCAATTTGAGAGAAGTCTCTCAGACTCTAGGCACACGACCCCAGGAGGGAAAATAGTAAGTTATTAGGACCTTTGTGTGAATAAAGATATCTATTTAATGAAAAAATGCAACATTATTAGGTGACTTGAAAGAGGGAAACAGTGCAGCTTGTGTGGGTGTGGGGGGAAAGGGGTGTCTGGAAGCCAGACCTGTCCCCACTCAGCAACCACAGCAGGATGTTATCTGCTGGGCAGAGTTGCCTTTGGGCCAGCAGGTCCGCGTCACACGCCCAGGCTCCCACCGGGGCCGCCTCCCTTGCACCTGCGCTTGGAGCACTCTCGGCCTCCTCAGCAGATGGGCTTAACCCCACGCCTTGGAAAACCAGAGCTGAGGCTTGTGTGGGTGGTGATTGGGTTCGTATTGCTTCTGTAAGAAACCACCACAAATTTTAAACAATGCAGATGTATTCTCTCACAGTTCTGGAGGGCAGAAGTCTAAAACAAATTGGCAGCACTGTGTCCCCTTGCCTTTCCCAGTTTCCAGAGGCCGCCTGCGGGCACCTTCCTCTGTGTTCAAAGCTGGCAGCATAGTGTCTCCCAGACGCTCTCTCCGGCCCATTGCTGCCGTCCTCACGTCTCCTGCCCCTGCCCCTCTTGCCTCCTTACAAGGAGCCTTGCAATTGCAATGAACCCTCCCAGATAATCCAGGATAATCTCACCATCTCAGGATCCTTAATTTAAGAACATCTGCAAAGTCCCCTTGGCCACATGAGGTGATGTAATTACAGTTTCCGGGATTACAATGTGGATATCTTTGGGGGCTGTTATTCTGCCAACCACGGATGGGTTGGGGAAAGAGTCTGGGAATTGTCCCCTTACTCAGCTCCTCAATTTCTTTTATAACTCCCCACCCCCATCCCTAGCTCTGCCCGAGTAAACATAAACCTGGAACTAGCTAAATATTTGGAGGAAATCATTTGGGCTGAAAACACCCTAGGTGGAATCGAAATGTGATTATTTTACAGACTTTATGAACTTTTGCTCACCTGGCAGAGGCCCTTATGAAGGAAATTGGTTTCCATTGTTTTAAAATTACCTACGAGGGAGAAATTGGCATGTTTGCTAAACCTAGTAATTACATGGTTGCAAAACCCCAACTTTCCACCCGAGGAAGTTAGTGGGATGCAGACCAGCCCCTCCGTTTCAGCCTGGCAGAGTTCCCCATGCTTCTTTGCAGGAAGGGCTTGCAACAGGGTACAGGCTCCCCTGGGCACCAGACAGAAGTAGTGGCTTCCCAGCCTCTGCCGTGTGACTGGACAGTTCAGCTGCTGTATACTCTGTGGTGGGCTGGGCCAGGCCAGCCACATTCGAACCGCACTGGACAGGAAGAGTTGCCAACTAGGAACATTCCATAGGATCCTGCTGACATCAGCTCCGGTTTGGACCCAAAGCCGGCTTTGGCCTGTTCTCCAGTTTCCATCCTGCATCCTGGAAATTTCTCAGGTGCCAAGGCTGCAGCCAGCCTTGTATCCCACTGTGCCAGTTTGCATGTATCGTGTCCCCCAAATGCCATTATTTTTTATGTAATCTTGTGTGGGCAGACGTTATCAGTTTTGATTGCATTTCCTTGAGTGTTTCTTTGAAGATGTGCCCCACCCAGCTGTGGGTGATGACTGATTAGATATTTCCATGGACTCGTGGCCCCACCCATTCAGGTTGGGCCTTGATCAGTGGAGCCATATAAATGAGCTGACGGGCAGAGGGAACTCAATGCAGCTGTGAGTGACGTTTTGAAGAGGAGCTACAGCCAAGAGGGACACTTTGAAGAAAGCACAGGAGCTGCAGATGAGAGACAGTTTGAAGACGGCCGTTGAAAGCAGACTCTTGTTCCGGAGAAGCTGAGAGAGGGGAAATACCCCAAGTGCAACTAAGAGTGACATTTTTGAGGAACTGCAGCCTAGAGAGGAACATCCTTGGAGAAAGCCATTTTGAAACCAGAACTTTGGAGCAGATGCCAGCCACATGCCTTCCCAGCTAACAGAGGTTTTCTGGACATCATTGGCCATCCTCCAGTGAAGGTACTGATGTGTTTGTTACCTTGGACATTTTATGGCCTGAAGACTGTAACTGTGTAGCCAAATAAACCCCCTTTTATAAAAGCCAATCCATCTCTGGTGTTTTGCATTCTGGCAGCATTAGCAAACTAGAACATACACCTAAGATGCTTCGTGCTCACTTGTTCATTTGTCCCTGTTCAAAATCCCAATTGCTAAGTGTTCCCATCCAAGGGAAGGGAAGCTCCATATGCTAATGATCTGATGGTGAAGAGAAGACATTAACAAGGGACATGATAACCAGTCCTCCACGCACTGCTTCAAAGAAACAGCTGCCCTCTGTTCCCCAAAATGCTTTGTCTATAATTAAGCCTACATCTCCTGCACCTCAGCACAGTCAACAAATGGCACACATGCTTCTTATGGACACTTCCACCTGGCACATTCTCTTCTTGCAGAACTTACCTTGGTTGAGAAGCAGAAGTCAGCTGGTGTCTATGTGCAGCCACCTTATCGTGCTGCACCAACGCAGTTCCGAGTAGTACTCACCTGGCACAGACTTTATCAAGATGGTGTATTTAAGTTTACGGTTTATATCCCTGATAACTACCCAGATGGCGAATGTCCATGCCTGGCCTTTGATAGTCCCGTCTTTCACCTGCTAGTTGATCCCACCTTGGGTCAACTGGATGTGAATAGAGAGCATTTGCAAAAATGGAAGTGGAAACGTAATTAATACTTGCCAAATATTGGCAAGTATTAATGTATACAAGGAGAGTTTTCTACAAGATTGCTACAGTAAGCCCCCTAAACCCAGCAGCTGCAGTACTGCATGAAAAAGATGTTTCAGCTCTTTAAAAGTAAAGTGGTTGGCAGTGTTAAGGTGGGCACTGCTGGTTTGTTTGACCAATGTAAACTAGAGGACCCCCCAGGCAATTAGCTTTTCTCTGTGGAATCCTTCTGTGCATGAGGAAGCCAAAGAGAAGATGCTGACTCAGAAAACGCCCAAAGCCAGCACAATAAAAGTGCTCTTGCAGCTTGCTGGCTGTCATGGGCACAGCCTGGCTCAGTACAACCTTTTGGCAAAGAAGAGAAGAAAACAGTAGCAACTTTAGAAATGGTGAATCTGGTGCATTTTCCTGCTGGACTTTGGCCTAATTAAAGCTGACCAACGGCAAAGGACTGCCTGAAGAGCGAAACTCTGTGAACAGTGTTTCCCAATTATACTTAGGCTCTAACAGCAGGTTTTGGAAACCTCTCTTCAGGTAATGTATTACTTCTGTTAGAAGTGTCTTTAGGGTGGGTTTCTAGTTCCAAACTGTTCAAGGATGCTGAAGTATTTTTCTGAATATAATGCTAAAGTTGCACTCATTTAAACTAATAGAGTAGACAGAATCCAACACTATGTAATGGTTTTTAAACCAGGGCTTTCAGTTGTACATATGTTAAGATGTGTAGAGAGAGTAGATTCCATAGCTCAGCACTTTTAAGTGGAAAATCATTTGAAAATTCTGTCTTTAGCCAACTGCCTTATTCAGTTGTCACTGAGGCACATATCAGACGAATGACAGGAAGTCAGAACATTTATTCATAGTTGATAAAGCAAATTACTTACTGTCTTTTTATGGTGGGAGGGAGAAAAAACATGAAAATGGTTTATAATGAAGTCATATTTAAATGATGATCGACTAATGTGCTTAGTAGAGACAAAATAAACCAATGAACGAACAACAAAACAAAACAAAACAAAAAAACCCACGAAGTCCTTGGGTAATTCCCAAAGGAAAAACTTCTGGGAATCAGGAAGAGTGACGTGGCGACCGTGCAGCGTGGGAGTGGGAAAGCGGGGCTGCTTTCATCTGCGGCCAGCCGGTGGGTGTCCAGGCTGGAGGGATGGGCGTGCACACAGTTTTCCGGGGGCTTTCTGTTTTGCAATGTTTTCCACTTTCACATCTCCTGAAGGTTAAATTGTGTCCTTGGGCTGTTCCCAAAGCAAACAGACAGTGGGGCTGGGCACAGCCCCCAGCCGGGCAGCGCATTTGCTCTAATAGTGCCTGGTGGTTTCCACCCACCTGAGGGTGAAGGACAGTGAACTCCTTTCTACCCTATTCCAGAAAAGCACAAACTGCCTCCGGAAATGCCTGTTTGGGGCTCCCTACTGCCCCCAGGCAGCTGCCCCGGGAATGCATCCCAAACATGGCGATGGAAGCCAGTTAGTGGAGGGCTGGGGGGCAACAGTGGGGCGTTGGCACCAGACTTGGCCAAGCCGGAAAAGGACAAAGCCAGGTTTCCCACCCCTGACGCACATTAGCCACATCCTCAAAGTAGAAATCCCCCTTCCCTGGAGGCCCCTCTCCTGAAGGCCAAAGCCTTCCATCCATTCCAGGGACAGCCTGGTCGTTTAAGCAATGACTGTAGAGACAGGATGGGCTCAGGCAGCCGGGCCACCATAACCCAATTCCACACGTGCGTCCCTAACTGAGCCTCAGGGCAGCGAAGGGGTGATGCCGTGCTGATCCGACAGCAGAGCCATTTCTGAAAGCAGAGCTCCCTGTTCTCTTTGCTCGTTGCCCTCCAGACCTGACCACAGAGACCTGACCAGTGTCTTGAAGATGAGGTAAGATGTCATTTCTCCTTCAAGACACCAGCGGATAAGCCAGCTGCTTCGAGACTAGACGGGTAGCTGTGGATTCACCTGCCCAGGTGCCGAGACCTTGACTATCAATGTCTCTGAAATGTCAAGGCTTGCAGACTAATAAAAGTTCATGAAATGATGAGAAATGACAACAATAAACTGAGTGCTCTGGAGCACGCCCCTGGGCAGTGAACGGCTTCTAAAGCTGGAGAACTGAACCGCTGTGGCTGCAGCACTCTCGTCCGCATGCCTCTGGCAGAGGGCCCAGGGCAGGGAGCGCATCTGGGTGCCAGGTGCTGCCGCATGGATGCCAAGAGCTCAGGAAGGGCATGGTCCAATCCCTGGCTTGGCACATCAGGCCCGATGGGCCCCTGGAGGGAGAGCTGGCTCCCAAATGACCCAGCGGTCTTCTTGACTTAGCATGGCCTGGAAAAATCCACAGCACAGAGCTCGGCATTTGCACAAAAGAGCCTACAGTTTTAGGTTCAGTTCCAGTTGCCACGTCTCCTATATCTGTGTCTATTTGGCTTTCAGATTGAGAACTTGGAGCTCTTACTAAGGGAAAACACTCAATAACTGCAATATATGATGAGCACAGGCTCCAATCGGCCTACTTTCAGCTCCCAGCCGGCACGAGTGTATTTCTAAGGGGAGAAGTACATTGAACCCTTGCACCCTCGCAGGTGAATCTGCTGTTACTCCTATTCGCAGCCTTTCATGGGGCAGGAGCCATGCTGACCGGGGAAGGGCCGAGTGGGAGCTGCACCGGTGTTGATGGCTGCGGTGACAGCAAGCCACAGGACGCCATGAGATCCTTGCCCCTTCCTTATGAACACCGTGCGTCTGAGGTCTCAGAGGCATTTTTAATATACAGAGGATCCTGAGCTGAAGAGCAGGAGCTTAATTCCAGGTGTAAACCGAGCCCCTGCACTTTGTTACTGAATAAAGGTTGACATGTCGATAACAAGCTAACGTAAAATGGTCTTAATGGATTGGGTGACACAGGACTAGGAGGACCCACCAGCCGTGGAGAAAAGTGTCTTTAAAAATGGAAGACTCGAGGTTCCTTAAAAAGTTAAACATAGAATTCCATAGGCTCTGCGATTCCACCCCTACGCATATACACCCCAAATCATTGAAAGCATGTGTCCACACAAAAACTTGTACCAAATGTTCACAACAACATTATTCTTAACAGCCCAAAGATGGAAGCAAACCAATGTCCATCAAGATGAACAGATAAGCAAAACGCGGCCTATCCATGCAATGGAATATTATTCAGCCATGAAAAGGAATGAAGAACTGGTACATGCTACAACACAGATGAACCTTGAAAACATTATGCTGAGTGAAAGAACCCAGACCCAAAGGATCACATATTGTGTGATATCATGTATATGAAATATCCAGAACGGGTAAATCCATAGAGAAAGAGGGCAGATTGGTGGGGCCAGGGCTTAGGGGAAGGGGGAAATGGGGAGTAACTGCTTAACAGGTAAGGGGTTTAATTTTGGGGTAATGAAAAAGAAACTATATGTTCCTTTGTAGAGACTCTAAGTGCCGATCCTTGGCTATCATTATTTCTTCTTCTTAGTTTTCTTTCTTTCTTTTTTTTAAAATACATTTTCATTGTGAAATTTAACAGATACACGTAACAGTAATAACTTTCAAAGTACAATTCAAAAAGCAGTTAGCAAATTTCAAAGAATGCTATGAGCCACAGTTCCACAATTACAGTTATTTCTTTATTGTGAAATATGACATATATACAGAAAGGTGACAACCTTCAAAGTACATTCTAACAACTAATTACATAGGCAACCTCAAAGAATGTTACGGGCCACACTTGCACAGTTTCAGTTCTTTCCCTATTGTGAAATACATATACAGAAAGGTGACAACTCTCAAAGTACAATTTAACGAGTAGCTATAGATCAAACCTCAAAGAATGCTATGAGCTACAGTTCCATGATTTCAGTCATTTCCCTCTAGGTATTCCAATACCCTAGCATCCAAAAATATATGTATTTATAAAAATATTCAGTATTCATAATCCTCTGTGAAATCCTATCTTGTCTGTTGCTACCCCTTCCTTCCGTTTAATCACTTAATCTTCAGGGGTGTCTAGGCAGACCATCCTAACTTGTTCATACTGAAAAAGGATGTCAGCAGTATGGGGAAGGGGACTGCATCTGGTTGCTATTTTTAAAGAGGCTATTGCCTCCGGGTTTTAGGACTTGTCTGGCATAGGAACACTCTGGTGGATTTAAGTATCTGAGAGTTAAATTTAGTGAGTGAAACTTTTTATAGAATCTCAGATAGGGACCTAGGTATTTGGGGACTACTTTTGGTAAGGGCATGGCATACTGTGGCCATTTGGGAGATCTAGCTGGAGCTTGCATAAGAGTAACCTCCAGGATAGCCTCTCGACTCTATCTGAAATCTCTTAGCCACTGTAACCTTATTTTTTTTACCTTTCTTTTCCCCCTTTTGGTCTAGAAGGCATTTTCAATCCCTTGATGCCAGGGCCACGCTCATTCCTGGGAGTCGTGACCCACCTCGCCAGGGAGAGTCACTCCCCTGGGAGTCATGTCCCACATAGAGGGGAGGGCAATGAATTTATTTGCTAAGTTGGATTAGAGAGAGATAGGCCACAGCCCTAAGTTTCACAAGAGCAAGCCTCAAGATTAAGGGCTTGATTTCTTAAGTAGTGGGTTCCTAATTTCACATAGCATATATTCTGTCCAAGAGAAATGATCAGTGTCTCACATTATCTTTACTTAGTTGTACAGTCATCATCCCTCTCAATTTTAAACAATTACCGTAACATAAAACATCCCAGAGCTCTTATCAGCCACTAATCATTCATCCCTAGTATTAGTGTAGTGCTGGTAAGGTACTCCTATTAAATATAGTCTATAATATGTAATGGGTAGTTGTTCTAGTTTGCTAATGCTGCAGGAATGCAAAACACCAGAGATGGATTGGCTTTTATAAAAAGGGGTTTATTTGGTTACACAGTTACAGTCTCAAGGCCATAAAGTGTCCAAGGTAACACATCAACAATCGGATACCTTCTCTAGAGGATGGCCAATGGTGGCCGGAAAACCTCTGTTAGCTGGGAAGGCACGTGGCCGTCTGCTCCAAGTTCTGGTTTCAAAATGGGTTTCTCCCAGGATGTTCCTCTCTAGGCTTCAGCTTCTCTCCAAACTGTCACTCTCAGTTGCTCTTGGGGCATTTGTCCTCTCTTAGCTTCTCCAGATCAAAAGTCTGCTTTCAACGGCCATCTTCAAACTGTCTCTCATCTGCAGCTCCTGTGCTTTCTTCAAAGTGTCCCTCTTTGCTGTAGCTCCTCTTCAAAATGTCACTCACAGCCGCACTAAGTTCCTTCAGTTTGTCAGCTCATTTATGTGGCTCCAGTGATTTAATTTAGACCCACCCTAAATGGGTGGGGTTACACCTCCATGGAAATTATCCCATCAGTCATCACCACAGTTGGGTGGGGCACATTTTCATGGAAACACTCAAAGAATTCCAATCTAATCAGCACTAAAATGTCTGCCCCACAAGATTGCATCAAAGGATATGGCTTTTTCTGGGGGACATAATACACTCAAACAGAACAGGGTCTAAGAAGCTACCTCCTAATACTAGGTCTCGAAGATGTTTCCCTACATTATCTCCTAGGAGTTTTATGGTACTGTCTCTTATATTCAGGTCTTTGATCCACTTTGAGTTAATTTTTGTATAGGGTGTGAGGTAGGGGTTCTCTCTCTTTCATTCTTTTGGATATGGATATCCAGTTCTCCCAGCCCTATTGTTGAAGAGACTGTTCTGTCCCAGCTGAATGGATTTGGGGGCCTTATCAGAAATCAGTTGACCATAGATCTGGGGATCTATTTCTGAACTCTCAATTTGATTCCAGTGATCAATATGTCTATTTTTGTGTCAGTACCATGATGCTTTGACTACTGTGGCTTTATAGTAGGTTTCAAAGTCAGGCGGTGTAAGTCCTCCCATTTCATTTTTCTTTTTTAGAATGTTTTGAGAAATTTGAGGCCCCTTTCCCTTCCAATTAAATTTGATAAATAACTTTTCCAAGTCTGCAAAGTAGGTTGTTGGAATTTTGATTGGAATTGCATTGAATCTGTAGATCAGTTTGGGTAGGATTGACAACTTAATGATGTTTAGCCTTCCTATCCATGGACATGGAACATCTTTCCACCTATTTAGGTCTCATTTTATTTCTTTTAGTAAAGTTATGTAATTTTCTGTGTAGAGGTCTTTTAGGTCCTTGGTTAAGTTTATTCCCAGGTACTTGATTTTTTTAGTTGCTATTGTGAATGGAATTTTTTTCTTGAGTGTGTCTTCAGTTAAGTCATTTCTAGTGTATAGGAACATTACTGACTTATGTGTATTAATCTTGTATCTCCCCTTTTTGCTGAATTTATTAGCTCAAGTAGCTGTGTCATCAATTCCTCAGGATTTTCCAAATATATTATCATATCATCTGCAAATAATGAGTTTTACTTCTTCCTTTCCAATTTGGATGTCTTTTATTTCTTTGTTTTGCTGGACTGCTCTGGCTAGAACTTCTAGCACAATGTTGAATAATAGTGATGACAGTGGGCATCCTTGTCTCGTTCCCAATCTTAGGGGGAAGGCTTTCAGTCTCTCACCATTGAGAATTATGCTAGCTGTGGGTTTTTCATATATGCTCTTTATCATATTAAGTAAGTTTCCTTCAATTCCTACCTTTTGAAGTGATTTTATCAAAAAAGGATGTTGAATTTTGTTGAATGCTTTTTCAGCATCTATTGAGATGATCATTTGATTTTTCCTTTTCAATTTGTTAATATGTTGTATTACATTGATTGATTTTCTTATTTGAAACACCCTTGCATGCCTGGAATGAACCCCACTTGGTCATGGTGTATGATTCTTTTAATGTGTCTTTGGATTCGATTTGCAAATATTTTTTTGAGAATTTTGCATCTATATTTATTAGGGAGATTAGCCTGCAGTTTTCCTTTCTTGTAGCATCTTTATCTGGTTTTGGTATCAGAGTGATATTAGTTTCATAAAATGAGTTAGGTAGTGTTCCTTTTTCTTCAAATTTTTTAAAGAGTTTAGCAGGAATGGTGTCACTTCTTTATGGAAAGTTTGGTAACAGTCCCCCGTGAAGCCATCTGGTGCTGCACTTTTATTTGCAGGAAGTTTTTGATGACTGATTGGATGTCCTTATTTGTGATAGGTTTGTTGAGGTCTCCTGCTTCCTCTCGGGTCAGTCTAGGCTGTTCTTGTGTTTCCAGGAAATTCTCCATTTCCTCTGTATTATCTAGCTTGTTGGCATACAGTTGTTCATAGTATCCTCTTATGATTTTTTAAATTTCTTCAGGATCCACAGTAATGTCCCCCCTCTCATTTATGATTTTATTCATTGGGTCTTCCCTCTTTTTTACTTTGTCAGTCTAGCTAAGTGTTTGTTAATCTTGTTGATTTTCTCAAAGAACCAACTTTTGGTTTTATTTATTCTCTCTATTGTTTTTTTCTTTGTTTTCCATATTATTTATTTCTGCTTTAATCCTTGTTATTTCTTTTCTTCTACTTGCTTTAGGGTTAGTTTGCTGATCATTCTCTGGCTTCTTCAGTTGTTCTGTTAGTTCTTTAATTTTAGCTCTTTCTTTCTTTTTAATGTATGAATTCAGAGCTATAAATTTCTCCCTCAGCACCACCTTCACTGCATCCCATAGGTTTTGATATGTTGTGTTCTCATTTTCTTCCATCTCTAGAAATTTAGCAATTTCTCTTGGAATTTCTTCTTTGACCCACTGATTGTTTAGGAGTATGTGGTTTAACCTCCGCCTATTTGTGAATGTTCTGGTTCTTTGATGGTTATTGACTTCTAGTTGTATTCCATTGTGGTCAGAGAATGTGCTTTGAATAATTTCAACCTTTTTAAATTTATTGAGGCTTGTTTTATGCACCAGTATATGATCTATCCTGGAGAATGTTCCATGAGTGCTAGAGAAGAATGTATATCATGGTAATTTGAGATATAACATTCTATATATGTCTATTAAGTCTAATTCACTTATCACATTGTTTAGGTTCTCAATTTCCTTATTGGTCCTCTGTCTGGTTGTTCTGTCTATAGAAGAGAGTGGTGCCCCAGGGGAGTGAATCTCCCTGGCATCGTGGAATACGACTCCCGGGGAGGAATGTAGACCCAGCATCGTGGGATGGAGAACATCTTCTTGACCAAAAGGGGGATGTGAAATGAAATGAAATAAGTTTCAGTGGCTGAGAGATTCCAAAAGGAGCCGAGAAGTCCCTCTGGTGGGCACACTTACATGCAATATCGATAACCATTTTTAGGTTCTAATGAATTGGAATAGCTAGCAGTAAATACCAAAACTATTAAACTACAACCCAGAACCCTTGAATCTTTAAGACAATTGTATAAAAATGTAGCTTATGAGGGGGTGACAATGTGATTGGGAAAGCCATATGGACCACACTCCCCTTTGTCCAGTGTATGGATGGATGAGTAGAAAAACGGGGGCAAAAAAAGAAAAAAAAAGCACCCAGTGATCTTTTTTACTTTAATTGTTCTTTTTCACTTTAATTTTTATTCTTATTACTTTTGTGTATGTGGTAATGAAAATGTTCAAAGATTAATTTTGGTAATGGACGCACAACTACACGGTGGTACTGTGAACAACTGATTGTACGCTTTGTATGACTGTATAGTATGTGAATATATCTCAATAAAATTGAATCATTTGAAAAAAAAAAAAGAGAGTGGTGTATTGAAGTCTCCCACTATTATTGTAGAAATGTCTGTTGCTCCCTTCCGTTTTGCCAATGTTTGTATCATGTACTTTGGAGCACCCTGACTGGGTGCATAAACATTTGGTTGTTATTTCTTCTTGGTGAATTGTTCCTTTTATTAATATATAGTGTCCTTCTTTGTCTCTTATGACATCTTTGCATTTTAAGTCTATTTTGTCTGATAGTAATATTGCCTATCCCTGCTTTCTTTTGGCTGTAGCTTGTATGAAATATTTTTTCCATCCTTTCACTTTCAATCTCTTTGTGTCTCTGGGTCTAAGATGAGTCTTTTGTAAACAGCATATTGATAGTTGTTCTTACTTTTCTGTATTTTCCACAATAGGCATGCAACGTGAGTGTTTATGTTTTAAACTTTTTGTTGAAATATAAATACATGTAGACAGTATACAGATCATACATTCTATGAATGTTTACAAATCAACATGCCCAATTAATCAAGAAACAGAACAGGAGTCTAGAAATCCCACATGCCCCCTTCCAGTCACTCCCCTGCTCAACAGTGACAACTTATACAATGTATTTTTATATATGGAAAAAACACTTAAAAATGGAATAAAAGCAAAAATATGTTAGAGATAAAAATGAAAAAAAATCCATCCTTTTTTTTTTGAAGGCTTTACTGGCGAACTCAGACATCAAAAGTGCTAAGAGGTCACTGTAAGCGAGTTTGGCCACAGTATATTCCTTAAGGAAAACAGTTCTCTAGAGAGGACACAGCAGGCAGTGGTTCCCCCAGCCTGCCTGCTTGGGGCAGCTGCTGATGGCCACATCCACTCCTGGGGGCATTTACTTGGCACCAAGATTCCCAAAATGAGCAATGTATTTTCCAGCATCCTGAAGCCTGAGTCCAGCCCCCAGGGATTGTGATTTAATTGTTCTGGAATGTGGCCCTGAACTTTGGAATTTTTCAAAGATCTCCAGTGATTCTTATGGACAGATGAGTTTTGGAACCACTGACTAAGCATAAAAGGAAGTTATGAAGCCTGTTTTCCAAGCAGGTGGGAAAACGCAAAGGTCTTACACAGAATTCTATAAAAGCCACAGGAAACTTTAAAGGGCATTGTTTTGGTTTGCTAAATCTGCCAGAATGCAATATACCAGAAATGGGTTGGCCTTCACAATGGGGATTTATTAACTTATAATTTACAGTTCTTAGGTTGTGAAAATGTCCAACTGAAGGCATCAAGAGGACGATACCTGGACTCTGAAGACAGACAGATGGCATCTGGGACACTTCCATCACGTGGGAGGGCACATGGCCAGCGTCTGCTGGTCCTTCACTCCCAGGTTCCATTGCTTTCAGCTTCTGGTTCCAGTGGCGTCCTCTCTGAGCTTCTGTGGGTCCCCTCTTAGCTTCTCTGGGGCTTTTCTCTCTGTGAGCCTCTCTTGGTTTCATCTCTCTGCTTTTGTATGAGTTTTATCCTCACAAAGGACTCTAGTAAGAGGATTAAGACCCACCTTGAATGACACCAGTCACATCTCAATTGAAATAACTTAATCAGAAGGTTCCACCCACACTAGGTCTACACCCGTAGGAATGGATTAAAAGAAAACGGCCTTTTCTGGGTACACAACAGCTTCCAGCTGCCACAGGCATCAGGAACTGAAATGTCCCAGTGACGATTCAGTGTCTGGAAATGAATCAGGTGGTAGTGCAGAAGTGACACACTGTGTTGCAGACATTATCTCCCCACGGGTGGGACATGTGGGAATGTTGATAAAGCTGGCAGCCACCCAGGCTCCAAGACCAGGTGTGGGAGCAGGCCCGGCTCTGCTGTGACCGCAGCCACTCCCGCGAGGTGGTGTCAAAGCAGGCACGCACGTGAATTAAAAAACCAAATTAAATCCTTTTTCCCTGTTGGACAGTCATACAATTTCAGAGACACTTTTTCTTCATATCTAATTGCTATTTAATTACCAGGGGATTCTCTTATCCTGCGTGTGATGAATGGAAACAAATGAACCTTTCCACCAGGAGGACTTGGAGGCCTGGTCCTGGAATATTCCTGTCCCCACTGCCTGGCCACTCTGCATTTTCCAAGGTAGGTCAGAGTTCTGAGAACCTGACCGTGTGCCCATGGTGCTCGTCTTGTAATAGGAGTTTGAAATTTAGGAAGAATTGGGAGAGAAGTGACAGGAAGAGGAGACTGGCAAGGAGGAGGAAAGGGGAAGGAGACTGGGAGGAAGGCACCGGAATGCTCTTATGTTTAGGATGTCTTTGGTCTTGTAAAGTTTCTACCTGCCCATCAGCACTCATATCCCAGTTGTGCAAATCATTGCCGGACAATCACTAGAAAGACAATTAATTTTTCATCCAAGAGAGGAACATATGTTTCCGAAGTCACCTGACTCCCTGGGGAAGTGTTCCAGTTATTTGTTTCTGAGTAAGAAACCACACTAGAACATAGTAGCTTGAAGCAACCGGCTGTGATTTCTCCCAGTGGCTGTGGGTTGACCGGGCTCCGCTGGATGGTTCTCATTTGGGGTCTTCCCTAGTTGCAGTGTCAGTGGGGCTCCCTCCCATGGAGACGGGAATGCTGGCTGTTGGCTGGGAATTCGGCTGGGGCTGCCAGCCAGAGTGCCATGTGGCCTCTCCCTGGGGCATGGCCCTGGGTGGGAATGTCCCATGAGAAAACAATTGGAGAGGCCCAGGCAGAAGCTACAAGGCTTCTCATGGCCCGGCCTCAGAAGTTCCAGAACTTCACATTCTCTTGGTCAAGCAAGTCAGGAGGCCAGCCCAGATCCGAGGAACGGAATAGACCCCACCTCATGAGGTGAGAGCAGGACATGTGCACAGGGAGAGAAGGTGTAGATGGTGACCTGCTTTAGAGATGCTTGACGTCGGGAAGTAAGAGTTGGGTTAGCTTTAGGGACCTGCTCCAGTCTTAAGAACTGATTTGTAGCTTAAGAATAGACTCCTTCAAATGTGCTCTCAGAATATCACAGTTTCCTTGGTTCTTGCTTTAACTGAAACCTGGCTACCCTTGAATGGCAATATGTATCTTCAAGCCCTGTCTCTCCATTGGAGGCTGCTAATTTTCCACTTCCCTCTGAATACAAGTGGCTCTTGTTTTGTGCCAAGCACTAGGTTAAGCAATGCACATATGTTGCAGGTTTGAGTAAGGAGACTTGGCTTGTTGAAGTACACCTAGTTTTATTTTTCCAGAAATGACCATCAGCCGTGCTCTGTCAAAACCCTCTTTCCCACTGTCTGTAAGACTCCCGTTAAGACACCTCGGGCTGATTTTGCACCTTTCCAGTTACTTTTTGTTATTAAGACAGTCTCACTTGGGTTTTTAAGACTTGCCCATTTAAAAAGTCAAAATTGTCTCAAATCCCACCCCATTCCCATCCTTCCCAGCACAGCCAGGCCTGATGCTCCTGGGGCAAGGGCACAAAATGCTCCCCCACTCCCTCTCTCCATGCCTGCTCCTCTGAAGTCGAGGCAGTGGGGAGAGGAAGAGAAAGCAGCAGTGACCTCCTGGGGTGAGTGGACAGTGGTGGTGACCACTCAGCTGTGAGTCTTCACTGCTGGTCTAGCTCCTTCTCTAGAACAGGGTTCCTCAGCCTTAGCACTACTGACATTTGGGGCTGGCCCCACAGCTGGGGGTTCTCTGAACTTAGAATGTGGGGTGCATTTCATTCCCGGCAGGGCTGTGGGCTCTGGTAATTCTTGGAAAATAGAAATGACCCCAGCCGGCACCCACTCTGCCAGGCAGTACACACACCATGGCACTTAGTTCCCACCACTAGATGACCCTCCCATTTTACAGACTGGAGAGATAGGCCTGGGGGGGGCGTGCCTTGCCCCCAGGTGACCCAGCAGAGCCAGGACAGGGCGAGGTCCTGCCTCCCGAGCGGCCCCTCGCTGGCTGGAACCCCTCTGCCCCCCGGACCTCCGGACCCCCGGGTTCCCCTGCTCGCCAGCCGGCCCCCTGCCAGCGTCTCCCTCCTGCCCGCGTCCACGCCTCCTCTGCTGGGTTCTGCACCTGGCTCGCTCTGGCTCCTGTGGAGGACTCACAGGACCCTCGACAACTGGGAGTTGGACACGGCCACACTCTCTCTGTGCCCTAGAACCTTCTCCATCCTCACCTGACTTCAGCACCGACTGGGTGGCCGCAGCGGGGCCACGGCCGCTTCTCGAATGCTGAGCCGCGGCCCGGCGGGGGCCTGCACTTTAGACCCGCTCGCAGGGATCCCCTGCTCCCCTCGCTGCCCTCTCCAGCCCTGCACCCCCCGCAACCACCCTCCCCCTCTGCGCCCCCGCTGCTCTGCGCAGGGCTCTGCCGACAGGGGGCGCGAGAGGGGCCCGCGCGGCGGGAGGGGCCCCCAGGCCGCCTGCTTGGGGCTCCCAGGAGGGTCACCCCCTCCCCTCCCCTCCCAGCCCCATGGCTCCCCCTAGCGGGGGATCCAACACCCCGCCCTATCCCTAGGGCGGGGGTCGCAGCTTCCTGCAGTTACTCTCCCTCCGTCCCCCCAGTGTCTGCTTCCTGCCCTGTGCCTTCTGTTTTCCTGATGGGCCCCTGACTAATAAATACGAATACACATCTCCTATCTCCTTTGCCTAAGGGCTTCTCCTTGCCTGGCCCAGCTCTGAACTGCTTGACACGTGTTAACTCACTTAACCCTCACAAAACCCTAAGAGACGTGAGGATTATTCCTGTCCCATCTTACAGAGACGCAAACTGAGGCGAAAGAAGGCAGAACTGTCTGCCTGGGCTCACCCTTCTAGTAAGGGTTGGCTCCCGGAGCCACGTCCTTGCCCCCATAACCTCTCAGGCCACTCCTGTGGTGGACATTGTTTGGGCCTTTGGGCTGTCATGGACCCAGGATTCCCTTGAACCTGACAGATTTGGCACACTCGAACCAAGAACCCTGGAACTGCCCAATCTGCTTGGTTCGTGGTTTGTCATAACCAGTCTTGGGGTTCGGCTCCTACCTGCCCAGCCCTTGTCACCCTGACCGTTTTCCTCTTTCTGCTTCTTTCACTTGGATCCCATCTTGCCAACGCTGGGATAAATCTGGCATCGTGGCAAGGAAATGTCTCGGTGTTGGCGGATGCTTCTGCAGTGCACAGAGAGAAGGCACTAGAAGGTGTTAGATGGTTTCTACTTGAACCCAAATCTCCAATGACATGAAGGTTATTTGTGACCCTCTGAAATGCCCCCCAAAGTTCCCCCAAACTGCATGACTAGGTGGAATCTCTGCCCCGCTGAGGAATTCTGATGCGGTGTTTCCATTTCAGGTTTTCCAGCAGCCAATGTGGCAGCTACTCTCAACCACTGTCCTTGCTGAAGTTGGGAAGTGTCACTCCCAGCACGCCTGGCTCATAGGCCTGATATTTTGCTCTCACCCCCAGCATGGTTTCTGTTATCCTATGGAGAGAAACAGCTTAGAGATCCAAGTTGGTATTATTTTTAGAAATAAAGATCATTCAGTCACAGTTTGCTGAGGCTTGTTGGGAGAATGAAAACAAGGGCAGGCCTCATATTTTCCCAGAGTTCAAGTGGGACTAGTACAAAGTAGATGCAAAAACTTCCGAATCACTGCCTGAGATGTTTTCTTTTGTTGCAAAGTCTGACCTTGTCTTCCAAGTAGTCCATCCCTGGAGGCAGGCCAGGCAATCCCCAACCTACCCCTCTTTGTCTTGTCTTTTATGTTCTTGGGCAACACTTCATCCAAATCTGAACCTGTGCCCTCTTTGCCTTCTAGCTTTTAGAACAGAGGAGATGAGATTCCAGAATTCATGCCGAACCTACATCTCAATTAATAATGGGCTTTTTTTTTTTTTTAATTTGAGCACTGGAATTGGGTTGTGTATGGAAAAATGTCACCTTGAGGCCAGCAGAGCCGTTGTTTTTTTTCTTGCGGCAGTTGTCCCGCAGGGCTGGAGCCTCAAGGATAAGCCTTAAGGAGAAACATTAAGAAAACTGGAACTGGTCACAGGAAGTCTGACCTCAAATGTCAAAAAAAGAGATTCTTTGCAAAACAAAAAGAGCCCTCTTTCTCCTTACTTCAGACCCCTAGACATTTAGAGTTGGAAAAGAAAATAAAAGAAACAACTGATTAGGCTCCGCCTTGTCTTAGCAGACCCTGAGGCAGAAGTGGGAGAACAGGTGGTTTATTTGGAAAGTGAACTAGCAGGCGCCAACTGGAGGAGAAAGGAAGGGAAGGAGCCGATCCAAAGGAATGTTCCATTGAAGAGCTCGCTCTCTTAGGCAACTGGGGCTCGATCCCCCTGGGGAACTTGGGGAGATGGCGTAGAACACACCTCTTGGTCCCGAGTGCACGGTGAGGAGCTGGGTGATAACTCCCGACCCTTCCGGGCTGTTCTGGAAGGGAACTGAGAGGAAGCTGGTGGCCACAGACACTCTGCAGCCCAGACCTGCTGGCACTGGGAAGCCCTCAGGGGTGCCCGCCCTGGAGAGCACCCAGGGACTCGGGCAGGTACTGACAGTGTTACGGAATGCAGCAGAAATGGGTCAGCTTTCACTTTGTCCCTTGATGAGGGGGAAGAATATCCATGTTTCATCCATGTTTCTGGTTGGGAAGCCCAATAAAAATGAAGACACGTTACGGGTTGAATCGTGTCCCCCAAAAGACATGGTCAAGGCCTGTCTCAGGCCCCATGAATACTACCCTTTTGGGGGCTAGGATCTTCGAAGATGAGATTAGTTACAGTGGGGCCAAACTGGATTAGGGTGAGCTCGAATCCAACACGTGGTGTCCTTACAGGAAGAGGACATTTGGACTCAGAGAGAAGAAGGCTACATGATGGTGGCAGAGACCAGAATATGCTACAAGCCAAAGAGGGCCACAGATCGGCAACACGTCAACGCCAGAACCCTCAGGGTCCAGGGGCAGCCTGGCCCTGCCAACACCCCGATTTGGGACCTCTGGCTCCCAGAACTGTGAGACAATACATTTCTGTTGTTTTAAGCCCTCCAGTGAGGGGCACTTTGTTGCAACACTCCTAGGAAACAAGGAGACCATATAAAAGCAAAAAACAAACCTTAATCTAGTAAATGTGGGTTTTGCTTTCAAAAACATGACATCTAAAAGCTTGAACTAGCCTGATTTTAAAATTAAGAGCAAAGAACCTTAAATTGTAAGCAATTAAAATGAGAAATATTTCGAAATATACTTCAATTTCCTTTCCTGAAAAATACTTTCAGTTTACAATGACCAGTTAAGGGGAGATGAGAAAGTAAAGGAAAAAAGAAGAAAAAGGGTCAAAGGCAGAGGGTGGGAAGGTGGAAAAATTGCTGGGAGGAGCTGGGTGTGTGGGGTGAAAAAGGAATCTGCAATGGGATAAGGCAATCGTAGTAACATGTCAATGCCCAGTCAAATCCTGGAGGCGGGTGTGCAGGTGTTTGCTGAAAATTCTCTCAACTTTGTGGTACGGTTGAAAATTATTTTGTAAATTTTGGGGGCAGGGGAGTGGGCCCTAGGATCCACCCTGAGCTTTACTACCTGTTAGGTCGGGCTCTCCCCTTCTCTGGGTTAGGACCCGGGTTCTCTAAGGTCCACCCACCCCAACATCTGGGCTCCCCACGCAGCTGAAATCTGGTAAAGTCAGAACTACATCATTTTTAGTAGAGCACACAGAATGCTGCAATTGATTCTTTGACAAACTTAATGAAGAATGGATTGGAAATGGAATCCGCATAATTGGAAAAATTCAGAAAAAGTGTAAAAACAACTGAAAAAAAATGGACTCTACTACCACAAGCCACAGGCAACCACTGTCTATGTGAAATGTGTATAGACACATAAACACACCCACATGCCTTTTATTTTTACATAATTTGGGTTTACTATCCATACCAGGGTTAAGAAACTCCTGTAAAGGATCGGCTTATAAATATTTTAGGGTTAGCAGACCAGACAGGCTCTCTGCCCCTATTACTTAACTCTGCTGCTGTAACTTGAAAACACACAGACAATACATAGACAAATAGTCATGACTGTGTTCCAAATAAAAGTTTATTTATAAAAACAATTGGCAGTCTCTCTCTCTAAGGCCACTGCCCTCTCCTCTATGGGGGACCTGACTCCCAGGGGTGTAAATCCCCCTAGCAACGAGGGACCTGACTCCTGGGGATGAGCCTGGACCAGGCATTGTGGGGTTGAGAACATCTTGACCAAAAGAGGGAAGCGAAATTAAACAAAATGAAGTTTCAGGGGCTGAGAGATTTCAAATGGAGTCGAGAGGTCACTCTGGAGGGTATTCTTATGCACTATATAGATATCCCTTTGTAGTTTTTAGTGTATTAGACTAAACTGTTGAACTGCAACCCAGTAGCCTTGATTCTTTGATTCCTGAAAATGATTGCATAAATATATAGCTTACACCGTGTGACCATGTGATTGTGAAAACCTTGTGGCTCATACTTCCTTTATCCAGTGTATGGACAGTTGAGTAGAAAAATGGGGACAAAGATTAATTGAAAAATAAGGTGGAATGGAGGGGGAATGGAATGTTTCAGATGTTCTTTTTTACTTTTCTTTTTTATTTTTTTGGAGTAATGAAAATGTTCAAAAATTGATTGTGGTGATGAAGTACAAGTATACAGTGGTACTGTGAACAATCGATTGCCCACTGTGGATGATTGTATGGTATGTGAATATATCTCAATAAAACTGAACAAACAAACAAACAAATAAAAATCATTGGCAGGCTGAATTTGGCTACAGACCATGGTTTACCCATCCCTGGTCCATGATGTTTTAAAAACCTTTTGTAACAGACGTTACTTTCCTCCAGGAACTTGAGTGCAGAACATGGTACATTACTCTATTTGTTGAAATCAAAATCTGCCTTGACACTCAGGAAGAGTGCTGCCACCCCAGGCCCCAGAGAGGGTGGAGCACATTCCCCGGGGATTGGGGAGACCCTGGCCACCACCCCACTGTTGAGAGAAGGGAGAGCCTTTGCCCTGGACATGCAGAGTCCAGGTGCTGCCCTGATGCTTGAGGAGGGTGGGGCCAAGAAGGTGGTTTCCCCAGTGCGTGGATATGTTGGAACACTAACCCCAGCATTTGAGACAGAAAGGGCTGCTGTGAGGGTTTTTGGAAAGGGTGGGACTCCCATGCTCTTAAGCCCAGAGGATAAAACGTCCTTCAACAAATGACTCTCAGACTTTGAAATCTAATGGAATTTGCTCTGCGGGCTTTAGGAACTGTTTTGGTCCCTGAACCTTGTTTTCCTTTCAATTTCTCCCTATAGCAATGGGAATGTTTATCCTATGACTGGCCCTCCTTTGTATATTGGAAACAGATAACTTGTTCTGAGTTTCACAGGTCCACAGCCAGAGGAGAATGTTGCATTAGGACAAAGTGCACCTGTAACTGATTTTTATAAGACTTTGCACTTATCTGTGTTGTGATGGGAATGAATGTGTTTTTGCATTTGGAAAGGACATGTCTTTGCGGGGTCCAGGAGGTGGAATGTCCTGGTTTGGATATATTATGTCCCCCAGAAAAGCCATGTTTTTTTAATGCAATGTTGTGGGGGCAGACTTACTAGTCTTGATCAGGGTGGGACCTTTTTAAATTGAATTCAGTTTTATTGAAATATATTCACATACCATACAATCATCCATGTGTACAATCAACTGTTCATGGTACCATCATATAGTTATGCATTCATCACACCAATCTATTTTTGAACATTTTCCTTACATCAGAAAGAATCAGAATAAGAATAAAAAATAAAAGTTAAAAAGAAAACCCAAATCATTCTCCCCCATCCCACCCTATTTTTCATTTAGTTTTTGTCCTCATTTTTTTACTTACCCATCCATACACTAGATAAAGGGAGTGCGATCCACAAGGTTTTCCCTGTCACACTGTCAGGGTGGGACTTTTTTTTTTTTAATTCAGTTTTATTCAAACACATGCATATAACATACAATCATCCATGGTATACAGTCAGCCATTCACAGTATGATCATCTAGTTATGCATTCATCACCACAATCTATTTCTGAACATTTTCCCTACATCAGAAAGAATCAGAACAAGAATAAAAAATGAAAATGAAAAAAGAACACCCAAACCATCCCCCCATCCCATCCCATTTGTCATTTAGTTTTTATCCCCATCTTTCTACTCATCCATCCATACACTAGATAAAGGGGGTGTGATCTACAAGGTTTTCACGATCACACTATCACCCCTTGCAACCTACATTATTATATAATCATCTTCAGGAGTCCAGACTGCTGGGTT
>PVKY010000183.1:0-66308 GCA_004027775.1 Bradypus variegatus
AAGGTGTCCTCTGGACAATGCCGTGATTTGGGCATTTTCACGGCCCCAGAACCGCTGCTTGTAAGCGAGTAAATCCCCATTGTTAAAGCCAGCCCGTATTATGGTACCTGCATTTCAGCGGCTTAGCAAACTAAAGCAGGTGTCATTTATTTTGTTCTTCATGTCATTTGGTGTTTCTTTATTCTGCCAACTTTGGAAAAAGGAAATTAATTGCATTCTGTATACAGTCACAAAACAGTTTAAAAATGCAGTAAGAGGTTTTAATGTGCTATCTGCAATAGTATCAAAAATACAAAACACTATCTAGTAAAAGATGTCAAGGTTCTGAGATAGACAATTGCAGGACATTATTAGGAAAAATTAAAGGAGACCTAAATGAAGGGAGGTAAAAGCTCTGACCACACCTTGGAGACAGACTGTGTTAATGTGTCTCTTCTACCCAAACCAAGGCCCAGCTCTAATGTCATCCCAGCCAAGGTCCCAACAGCTTTAAGGGCTGTGACAAGCTGCTTCTAAAATTCATCTAGAAATGCAATCTCTGGGAATGGCCAAAACCCTGTTGCAAACAAAGACATGAGGATTTGTTCTACCAGATTCAAAACTTCCTAGGAAGGGATGTCGTTGAAACAGTGCGGTGTTAGTGTAAGGGGACACACCAGCTCGGTGGAGCAGAGCTCGGAGACAGAACCTGCCCCGACGGACACTTGGTTTCAGACGTGGGAAGCCTGGGTGCTGGCGTGAGAGGACAGCCTTTTCAAACATCGGTGCTGGGTCACTGGACATTCAAAAATAAAAAACTTGGCCTCTCCTTCACATGACAAACCAAACAATTCCAGGGGGATTGCAGACCTCAATGAAGAATAAAGCTTCTAGAAGGGGGTGGGCAAACCAGGACCCGTGGGCCAATCGCTGCCTGTGTTTGCGGTAGAGCCCATGAGCTAAGGGCGGTTTTCATGTTTTGGTTGTGCCAATCATGGACATGTTGTCCACGGCAGGGCTGAGGAGTGACGATGGAGACCAGAGGGGCCGCAAAGCCAAAGACATCTACTATCAGGGTCTTTAGAGAAAAAGTTTGCTATTCTAGAAGATAGGAGAATATATTCATTGTCTTGGGCTAATGCAAGATTTCTTAAAAGGATTTTAGAAACATCCTCACTCGATTTAAAGGAAAGGATTGATGAGCTGGACTAGATTAAAATTAAGAGTGAAAAAAGGCCAGCACGGAAAAGGAGGCAGCCGCCCACAGGTGACCAACCGAGGGCGCGTATCCTGATGTGACGCTTCTTACAAATGGAGAACAAGAGCTAAGACTTGACCAGGCATTTTGCAAAGGAGGATCTCCCAAGGGTCACTAAATGCACAGGAGGTCTCAGCCTCAGTCGTCATCAGGGACATGGAAATTAAAACCACAGTGAGGCCACTGTGCACTCACAGGACGGCCAAAATACAAAAGACAGACAAAACCAGGCGCTGGCAAAGACACAGAGCAACCGGAGCTCACACCCGGCCAGTGAGAGAGCACATCTAAGCCCACTTCAGAAAACTGGCATCACATAGGAAGGCAGAGCACACGCCTTCCCTGGGACCCGATTCCACCCTCGGGTGTCCCTATGAAAATGAGTGACGCATCAGAGCCGCAACTACCCAAACGTCTGCTGACGGTGGGATGGATCAATACACTACGGTATTTTTGTTTAACGTGTTATAAGCCACTGCAGGGACATGCCAAAGCAAAGGTGAATCTCACAAACACAGGAGCCAGGTACAAAAATAGTTACTGTGTGCATCGACTCGTCATGTTCAAAGGCAACAAACTCCAAGGGCCCGAGTGGCCTGCGGGACCCTGGAGGAAGCTCCTGCAGATTTTAAGCAGGAGAGTGACGGGTCCGATTCGTGTGTTGGACGTGACTCTGGGGGCAGAGGGGCGGCCACCGGCAGCTGTGACCTGAGTGTGCAACGTTCCGTGTGGACAGAAAGGAAGCCCGCGAGGACTCGGGGTGTGCGAGTGTGTCAGTGTGACTGTGTGAGAGTGTGATTCCCACATGGACAGAGGAACCTGGGCTCCGTGTGGCTGGATCCCAGGGGATCCTTCTCATCTGCCCTAGGGGTTCTCAAAGTGTGCTCCCCAGACCTGCTGGAAATGCAGATTCCCAGTGCTCCCGCAACTCTGGAGTCTGGGTTTTGACAAGTTCCTGGGAGCAGGTCTGAGAACCTCTGGGCTCTTGCAGTGGGTTTTAAAGACTAATAGAGGCCACCAGTTACTCCTCTCAAAAACAAACAAATGATAACAAAAAACAAAGAACAAAACAAAAAACCGGGTAAGAGTGATGGAAATGGCTTTCTATTCTGAGTGGACACACAAAAAAAAGCCACAGTCAGATCTGGAGTTCGCGTCGGGTCCTCCCCTTCCCCTCTCCAAAAACGTGCGACTTCGTGGTCCCAGTGCCTCACATTGGGAGAATCAAAATAGTTTTGATAGAGCTGATGATGTTCTCAGCAGCCAAAGTTAAGCAAAACATTTTTAAAAAGTTTTAAGAAGTTAAGTAATCGCCCCTCCAAAGCAAAACCAAACAAACAGGCAGATAAAACTACGCGGTGCTGGCAGTCAGCGTCGTGGCCCTCGGCAGGCGTGGGGGAAGGAGAGAGGGCCTGAAAGGGACGGGGCGGCGGGCGACGGCTGGGCGACACCCTAGAGCTTGTCCTGGGCGGACACTGGGCCCAGCCTGTGCCAACCGGATGAGGGGCATGTTATGCTCTGCGGACGTCATGTCGTTACACCCTCAGTAAAAGCGCCTGGAAGGTGGGCCTCACGCTGAAGAATCGAGCGCGAGCCGCCTGGCGGGCGGGGGGTCAGCGGGTCCAGCGGTGCGGGGGTGCCACCGCCCGTGCCCGTGCCGCTCACCTGCTGCTGTAGCCTGTGACGGGGTTCCAGCGCTGGTTCTCGTAGATGCGGACGCGCTTCACGTCGCACTGGGTGGAGGTGCTGCCACCGCTGCTGCCCAGGCCTGCGGGGAGAGGAGGCTGCGGGGCCCGGGGCTGCCCGCCCAGGGCTCAGGCCTGAGCCGGCAGGCAGGGGGTTAACAGGCCGCGGAGCGCCGCTGGCTGGGGCCGGCCCGACCCACCGGATCTCTCTCCTGCAGGCCCATGATTATTCTGATGTTGCACAACCTCGCTTTCCTTTCCGCTCACCTCCAGCCCTCCTCTTTCCCCTTGTGATTCCATTTTCTGGCACTGCTAATGGCCTCGGGGCAGCTGTGAGGCCCACCCACTAACAAAGGCGCCTTCACGCCTCCCAGAGCCTCCAGCTGCCCCACTTCCCTTCCGACAGGAAGCTGGGATAAGCCTGTGCAGATGCTCCCATGGTCCTAGTGGACCGCAGCTTTATTAGGATTAGATGCCCCCCAAGGTGGGGCACATGGGCTGCGGCATGGAACCATCCCGTTTCAGGGCCTGTTTCTGCCTCAGTTTCCCATGAGGGGAGCACAGGATCCCTGCCTCATAGAACTCGGGGGCCCCCAGCACTTCAGCTAGCTGTTCCCCCTAGAGCTCAACTGACCCACCTAGTGAGGGGCCTGAGTTTGGGCCTGGCCTCGTCTGTGAAATGAGGGGCTAAGGCCGCAGCAGCTTGCCTTGCTAGAACCCTCCGGGCCCTTGGCTCAACCAGTGGGTGTCTGGGAGGGCCTGGACACCTGGTCCCTCGCCTCACAGGTTGGCCCGGGGTAGCTTGTTGCCCTCCCATGCCCTCCGCAGAAAGCTGGCTGTGGTGAAGGTCAGCTGCCAGCCACCTGGGAGCCAAGTGTCAATATTGGACACAGCTTGTGTCAGGCAGGGAAGCGAGACAGGGATTAAGAAGGGGAGGGTGTGCCAGAGTGTTCTGGCCTGAGCCTGGGTGGGGGTGCCCAGCCCTCACCTTGGCAGCCACCGCCGCAGCCCCCCGTGTACACCCAGGCCGTGTGGTCGTAGCCCAGGCCCCACACCACACCATGGCTGTTGGCCTCCACCACGCGCAGGTGACCGCCCATCTGCCACCAGAACCTGGGCGGGGAGCGGGAGAGAGGGGTGGGGAGGAGAACACCACCCGGCCCCCGTCTCTTCCGTGCCCTCCCCGCACGTCCTGACAGTTTCCAGGCAGAGCGTTTGGGACAGACCATCTCGTCTCCTCGGCTTCCCACTGGGCACTAACCGAGGGGAAAGGGGGAGAGAAGCAGGGGCTGCGAGTCTTCAGGGGCCCGTACCCCCTGCTCCAGGCTCAGGCCGTCATCTGGGTTTCACACCAGTGGGTGGGGACAGGGTGGGTGCAAAAGTGACGGGTGCAGCCAGGCTTGTCACGGGAGACAGCTGGGGAGGCTCCTCCCCCATGAGCCAGCTCCTGGGACAAGCTGGCTGAGAATTCCGCCAACAGACACGCAGCCTCCTGCCAGGCGGGTGCCCTGCCGCTGTCACCGGGTGGCCTGACCCGTTGGACCGGGTGCTGGGCACACAGGGCTGCTGAGAGGGTGGGGGGAGCCTGCACTGGGCCCTCCTGCGGGTCCAGGGCGCCTCGTCCCCCGACCCTGGCCGTCCTCTGGTATCGGGGCCTGCCCGCGGGGCAGCGACTCACAGCTGCTTCTAAGTGGGGTCCTGATGCTGCCTTCCCCCACCTGGTACCCCCAAAGGTTTCCAATCTGCCCACCTGGTTATGTCGACACCACGGGGCTCCCTGCCAGCCTGGGGCTTTTCTCCTACACCCTCCCCCGGAGCTCACTCACCCCGAATGCCCCGGCCTGTCACTGTCCCTGGAAGACCCCAAGCAGGGACCCCGCTACAGGGCAGCCTCCTCTGGTGAGCCTCCATCCGCCCTGCTGCCCCATCTCCTCACTGGCTTTACTCCTCTCCATGGCACCTGACACCTTGTCATGGGAGCAGGGACGGACGGAAAGTGCCATCTGGGCCCGGGGCAACCAGCCTCTCCCCAACCCCTTTCTGAGAGTGGCCAGTGGTGGGGCCCAGAGGCGTCACTGACCTCACCGAGCTCGGCCTCCCTTGTCCCTCTCCTGGGCCTCCTGGCCGGGCAGTGGGAACCCAGGCCCTGTGGGGGCTCTCGCCTTGGGGGTGCCCCCTTCCAGAACCAGGCGGGGGGCCCAGGGGCATGGGTGGGGGGTGTGGCCCACTCACAGCTGGTCACAGGGCAGCGGGTGCTCGGGGTCCTCCAGGCCTGGGCCTGGCTCGCTCACAAAGATGTCCCCCTTGCAGGTGACCGACCAGAGGGCCTGCGGGGACGGCAGGCCGTGGACCTTCCGGCTCTCGCAGCAGGACAGGCTGAGCAGGGCAAGCTGCCCGGAGAGACAGCACGTCACGGCTGGGTCCAGGCAAGACCCCCGTGCCGGGCGCCCCACGGCCCCCCTCGCTCACCCAGTCGTTCATCTCCTGCTCGGTGGCAGCAGCCAGACGCACAGGCCACCGCTGCCGCGTCCTCTCGGGGGTGTACAGGGCGCAGGAGGGCCTGGTCTCACTCAGCAGTGGGACCAGCACTGTCACTTCATTGAGGAACACGTGGACGTACTGTGCAGAGGGGGGCGGGCGGCCGTCAGCAGGATGAGGGGCTCCTCTGCCTGCCACCATGTGGGTGTGCACCCCTCAGGCCATGCAGCCCCCTGTGGCCATGCGCCACCCCCATGCACCCCCTTGGCACTGCGCCGCCTCCCGAGTGCCCCCTGTGGCCCTGTGCCCCACCCTGTTCCCTTCCTCTGAGACCCCCCCATGGCCCCCCAGCCCTGTGCCCTTCCCCCGTGTGCCCCAACCCCGGCCCCCACACCTTCTTCTCCTCGTGGACCACATAGTAGAGGAAGAGGACACTGTCCCGCACCCCGTCGTGCCCTGTGAACTGCTCCAGGGCCACACGGACGTCCACCCACTTGTGGGGCTTCCAGTCACACCACCACTGCAGGGACCCCGTCTTCACCCACACCGACTGGGAGCACAGGGCGGCGTCACAGTGAGCCCCCGGCGCCCGGTGCCACAGCCTCGACCCCGAATGCTCCCCATGCCAGCGCGCCCCCTGAGCACCCCTGACCCTGGTCGCCTTGGTGCCCTCCAGGGACAGCCCCATGGGGACCCCCACCCCGTGTGCCCCAGCTTCTCACAGCTCAGGGACAAGAGTGCCACGCTCAGTCTCTGGCAGCCACTGGTGCCCCTTCGCCCACGCCCCAGGAGCCCACCCTGGTCAGCTCGGGCAGGTGAGTCCAACGCCAAACCCAGGCCTCCCATCCACACTGCTCTGCCACAGGGCTGTGACAGCTGGGCTCTGCCACGGGGACAGCCAGGCCGGGCCAGGCACCGGGGTTCAAACGGACCCTGGACCCTGTCGGCATGAGGGGGACCCGCGAGGGGCACAGACGTCAACCCAGCTGAGCTGCTCCTGCTCACCCGGAACCGCGGGCGCCAAGGGAAAGTTCCTTAGGGTGGGGGAACAAATGAACGACCGCAGGGCCTGGGAGGGATCGTTTGCCACCCGAGGATGGACGGAGAGAAAGAGGGACGCTGCCCCCAGGCACCCATCCCGTCTCTGGGCGGGCACCCAGCAGGCTGGGAGAGCAGGAGGACGGGGCGCCCGGGGGCTGGACCCACCTGCTCCACGGCCTGCTCGTAGTGCCTGAAGTTCTCCAGCTCCCGCTTGCTCCTCTCCGTGAGCTGCTGGAAAATCTGCTTCCTCCAGGCCGTGGTCTGGGCCGGCGTGATGGGCAGGGACAGGGCCTGCACCGAGGGCGAGAGGCCTGCGGGCAGCCGGGACTCAGGGACGGGCCCGTCCTGTCCAGGGCCCTGCCTGCTCCCCCAGCCCTGGCACTCCCCCGTGCCTCCCAGCCCTCCTGCCCGGACCCCCGTGGCCGTCTGGCTGTTGGGGGCTCCCTCACCCACATCCTCTGGGGACCCCACTCACCCGGCTGGATGGTGAACCACTTCATGTGTGCCTCCACAGCGCAGGCGCCCCCTGACACCCAGGCCCACAGGGGGTGCTCGTCAGCGCCATAGGTCTCCTCCAGGCCCAGCGACAGGAGCCCCAGGGAGGACAGGCTGGCAGCCTCGGTGGAGCCAGCAGCCGGGGAGCTGGGCCCTCTCGCAGGGTCCTGCAGGTCCACATTGGTCCAGGGCAGCTCCGCGGGCAGGGAGGCCAGGCCGGGCTGGGGCTCACAGGCCAGAGCAGCCTCCCCTGTGCCCGCAGCTGGGCTGGCACGTCCCTCGGTCCAGTCTGCCACCCGGCCTGAGCCCGGATGCGGGGCTGAGCCCCCCGTGTGGCTCCCGGGGCCGGGCAAAGGCTCCACAGGGAGAGGCTGGCCAGGCCCCGGTCTGTCCACCTCTGAGGGGGCATCGGTGTCACTAGGGGCAGAAGATTCTCCGCTGCCCTGAACCTCATCACCAAAGAAGCAGCCGGCACTGAGGACAAAACGGGTGGCCTGTCAGTCCCCAGGAGGAGCAGGCCAGGCCGCTGGTGGGGCTCGGGCCAGCCCCAACCTCTGGGCCTCTGCGTCCTCTTCCGTGGAGCCTTTTAGAAAATTCCCCTGCCAGGCCACACCTGAGACCCACCAGATCCACATGTCTGGGGGTGGAGAGCCGGCATGAGGAGGTGGTTTGCTGTTTGTTGCAGCAAAATAAACAGAGCATAATATTTATCACCATGAGCATTTCAAAGCATGCGACCCGGTGGTGTTAAGCACATTGGTAATGTCGTGCAACCACCACCCCATCTGGTTCTGGAACATTTTCACTGCCCCACATGGAAACCCTGCACCCACCAGCAGTCCCTTCCCGTTCCCTTCACCTCCCCAGCGCCTGGCAACTCCCATCTTTCTGCCTCGATGGATTTACCTGTTCTGGACATTTTATATAAATGGAATCTACAATATGTGCTCTTTGGTGCCTGGTTTCCATCACTCTGTATGTTTTCAAGGTTCATCCCCGCTGCAGCCTGGTTCAGAACTGCCTCCTTTTCACAGCTGAATAACATTCCAGGGCACGGATAGACCCCAGCTTGTTTGCCTTCCTCTGTCACGGACACTTGGGTTGCTTCCACTTTTTGGCTACTGTGAATTATGAACATGTGGGTTCACGTCTCTGTGTGGACACATGTTTTCAGCTCTTTGGGGTATCTACCTAGGAGTGGAGCTCCCAGCTCACATGGTGATCCTGTTTAACTTCTTGAGAAACTGCCAGGTTTTCCACAGTGGCTGCGCGAGGGTTCCAGTGTCTCCACGTCCTCGCCAGCACTCACTCGCCTGCCTGACTGGAGCTGCTCTGCTGAGCGTGGGGTGGAATCGCACCGTGGCTTCGGCTTGCACTTCCCTAACGGCTAAGGACCTCGAGCATCTTCCATGTGCTTGCTGGCCATTTGTACACCTACTTTGGAGAAACATTTCTTTGGCCTGTTCTTAAACTACTTTCTTTTATCTTTCTGTGGCTGAGTTGTAAAAGTTCTTTATGTATTGTGGATACTAGACCTTTACCAGATAGATGATTTGCAAATATTCTTGCCCATTCCATGAGTTGTCTTTTCACTCTTGATAGTGTCCTTTGATGCACAAAAGTTTCAAATTTTGATGAAGTCCAACTTGTCTGTTTTTCCTTTTGTTGTTTGTGCTTTTGGTGTCGTATCTAAGAATCCATTGCCAAATCCAAGGTCCTGAAGATCGGGCATTGGTAGTTTTTTTAAATGTCTCAGCTGATCTCAATGTGCCGAACCCTGGGAGAACTCGCAGCTGAGGCTACTAAACCGGGTGGTGCGTGAGCAGACTGCTGCCTGGGGCTGGCACTGAACACGTCCTGATGCCTTCCTCCCCGGCCCTCTGGGCTGACGGCCTGGCAGAGACAGCCACCAAAGAGGGGAAGCAGGGGGTGTGGACTGGGGTGGTGAGGGCTCAGGCTAAAGGCGAGCATGGCCGCTGTGAGGCCTCCCACGTCATCTCGTTCCGCACTCACCATGACCAGGCAGGTAACTCCCCTGCAGGCTCCCATTTTAGAGTTGCGGAGCTGGGGCTCGGCCCCAGTCTAGGCCCTGGTTTTCCAGGTGAGGTCCCAGGGCTGGGAGCTCGTCAGCAAGGCAGGATCTTGGGCCCCAGCCCAGACCCAGCTAAACAGAAACTCGGGGAGTTTCCAGAAAGTCTGCTCTGAACAAGCCTCTTTGACACTCTCTCCTTCTTCCCTGTTTTCCTTTGACACAAGAGCCTTAACGCCCACCCTCAAAGCAGCGCTTTTCCCCTCAGATGACTTCAGAAGCTGGGCTGCCCTGCTTCAGGGGCCCTCTGGCTCCCTCGAGTCTCTGGGGTCACCCCCAGCCCCTATGGCCACTGCCACACCACCTCGGCCCCCAGGGCATTGGCAGAGACCCCCAGAATGCTGACCTGGGGCTGGTGGCCTCCAGAAGCCGCCCCCGGTGAGGCAGGGCCCAGCATGAGCCCCAACCCCAGGCCAGAGTTTCAGGGACGGAGGCCCCGCAGGCCGGAGCTGCTTCTCCTGCCAGGGACCAGGCCACCCCCTGCCTGCTGGTCACCCCCAAGATCACCTGAGGAGGCTCGACAAGCTGCCTGAGTGTGACCGGTCACAGTCACGGCCCACGACGATGGCCTTCCACGCCTTCCCACTGAGCTCGCTGGGGGTGACGCCCTGGCGGAAGTACAGGGCCCGCTCCTCGCCACTGATGCCCCACACCTGGCACAGAGCAAGGCACGTGGGTCAGGCTGGGGCAGCCGGGACTCCCCTTTCCACGTGTGTGTTGGGGGGTACACTGCTGGCTGCTCGGGCACATCTGCAGGTGCGATGGGAGTGTCCCCACGTGCCAGGGTGCACGTGACGTGGCAGGCAGAAGCCAATGTGGGAGGAGTCCAGGGCAGGCTGGGGAGGGCACAGGAGGATGCTGGGGGCCTGGCCCTGGCCCAGGCAGCTACAGGCTTTGAGGCGGCAGGGCCTGGAGATGGGGAGCTGGGGGTGCTGTCCTGGGGTGCCTCATCTTTTTGGAGAGGTACAAACAACCTGCCTCCTTAATTCTGACCCCATGTCCACGGAAACCTGGAGGAGGGGGCCGGCAGCCCAGGGGCCGAGGGGAGGTGGCTGAGGACAGCCCGACGCAGGCCCTCACCTTTGAGCAGAGTGGGCACCCGGGGGCTATCCTGGGAGGGCAGCAGTGTTCCCTCCACGTGCCGTGGCTCGAGCCTGCTGCCCCCAGCTCAGTACCAGCGCCCCAGCTGGTACCCTGGGAGGAGGGTGTGGGGGGCAGGGAGGCCAGTGCCAGCCCTGGGGGGCAGCGCGTAGGGCAGAGCATGGGGCAGGCGTCACCTTCCCATCCCAGGGGAGCACTCTGAGTCTTACAGGCTCCCAAACCTCACGGTCCTTGAGGTGCTGCCCCAGGAAAACTGCAGAAATAGGAAGGTGGAGCTCGCCCCTCGCTTGGCCATCATCCCATCTCACTTCACCCCCATGCTTCCCAGCTCCCAGGATGCACATCCCCTCCAGACCTGCTTGTGGGGGAACTGCCCTGGGAAGGCACCAGCTAGGAAGCTGACATGTGGGGGCCCCGGGGCCTGGTATTCTCTGGCCACAGCCCCATGTGCCTCAGTGGTGCCCCCCAGCCCTCCGGGTGCCCGAGCCCCCAGTTTCGACTCCCACACATACCTGGTCCTTCAGCCCCACGTCCACCATCAGCATTTCTCCAACCATCTGGATCCAGCTGGTGCCAGCCGGGTTGTGCGAGTTGACGCCTCTCCGGAACCACACCTGGGTGAGCCAGAGAGAAGCAGGCGTCCTGGGAAGGCCCTTGGGATCAGTTTTCCTTCTAAGGCTTGGGAAGAAGAGCCAAGTGACCTGAGTCTCTCCTTCCTGGCACGAGGCGCATGGCAGATTGCTTAAGGAGGGTGGCATCATCTGTCCCATCACTCAGGCCCCAGATGTTGCACCCTCCCAGGAGGGCTCGGGGTCACCTGGCCTCAGCCTCATCAGTCCTGGTGGCTTCCAGTACATTCCCTGGCTGAAGACTTTCCCACTCCAGGAGACAGGTGGCTGCCCGAATCTCCCAGAACCTTCTCCCCGTTCACCTACCCTCTGGTAATGCCTGGGTGGGAGCAGCAGGTGGGGTCAGTGCTGCTGCCCGGCTGCAGACAGCAAGAGCCAGAGAGGGGGGCTTCTCCAGGGCAGCGGTCGGAATGGACTTGGTGGTCACTGCCCCTGTGACCCTGACGGGGCCGTGCCACCCACAGCCCGGGGCTCTCTGCACTTGGGAGCACAGTGCTCAGCTGTTCCCACCCCTGAAGTCTGGGAAAGGCCATTTGCATCACAGAATCAAACTATGAAAGATCACGGCCTTGTTGATGGTATTTAGGAAATTTATTTTTCTCAACTTATCACGAGAACAAGTAACATAAGTTTGGGGTCTAGTCTTAGTGCCTGACGGAATGGTCTCTTTCAAGCCCTGCTTTTTCATGTCAACTTTAAAAAACACACCAGGTCAACCAAATTTTCCTCAGGCCTAACTACGGTTTACTGATTTACCAAATCACACTTCAGATTCTGTCTTTCCCACCCCCTACTCCAAGGACCGTCCTGGGTGGTTTAGGAAGGAAGGCGAGGCCCATCAGCTCTCGAACCACTTCGGGATCCCGGGCTGTTGGGACTCACCTGTTGTAGTCAGAATCCCTGAGGCCAGTGTCGGGGGAAGCCAGGTAGACCAGAAAACCCTCAAACCCCTTTTGTAAAAATGCCCTTAATGTCCACAATTGAAACTTTTGCTCACTTAATCCAGAAGGGGCAACACATTCCTCTAAGAGGGGCTTGGAGGCCAGGGTCCCTGGGAAGTGGGGTGCCTGGGGACCTTGTGTGATGGTCAGTCCCATCCACCTGTCCTTGGTTTGGGGGATGGCCTGAGGTCCTGGGACCGTCAACACTAGAGACAGATTCAGACATTGGGGACCCTCCCCCAGATGCTAAGGAGTGCCCCTGGCTGTGGCTGGAAAGAAACCACGCAACAAGGGCTCTGAGATGGTTTATGGCGACTTGCCTCTGAGAAAATAAAAACAGCACGCACTGGGCAGGGACAAGGGGAGCCAGGTCACTCAGGGTTCCAGCAGGTGAGCTCCCGAGGATTTGACATGCTCTGGCCTACAGGGTGGCACCTGCAGCGGCTGCATTTTGGTCTGGGGGCACGTGGGGGCAGGGACCGCGGGGGGCCCGCTGGGGGCTGGTGCCTGCTGGGCTCTCATGGGCTCAGACCAGCACCAGGTCACACGTGGAGAAGACCCTGGGGCCCTGTCTTACTTTTTTGTCCTTGGTGACTGCCCAGGCCACGTGGACGCCCACAGAGACGTGCATGAGGCCCACTTCAGGCGACGGAGGCTCCACTAGGGACCAGGAACTTCCTGCCGGCCCAGAGGGAAGCACACAGGCTGGTGAGCGGGCACCGCGCCCTCGCCCCTCCACCCCCCCAGCTGACCCCGAGCTGCCCACCTTTGGGGTTGTGCCTGTCGATCCCCTGGCGAACCAGGGCCTGCCCCTCCCAGAGGGTGACCCACAGGAGGTCCTGGGGCCCACAGCTGATCTGGACGGCCTCCCCCGGAGTGTCCACCACACACCACGACGAGCCCTCGGGGTTGGGGTGGCTGACGTCCTCCCTGTACCACACCTGGGAGGGAGAGAAACCCACAGGGGAGGTGTGGGGGGGTCCTGCCCGCTCCGGCCCCTCCGAGGGGCGAGCTTGGGGTCTCTCGGGGCGATCGGGACCCACGTGCCCGGGCCGCCCCGGTCTCACCGGCCGCCACGCCGACGGGACCACCGCGCCGGGTCAGGTGGGCCGGGATTCCGGAGGACAGCTCACCCACCCGCGCCCGGGGAGGGGCCCTCTCCACACAAATTAGCAAACGTCCCCCTCTGTCCTCGACCGGAAGAGGAAGGGCACAAGCCGGTGGCGCCGCCGCCCGGGCACCCCGCTGCTGCTTTGGCCGCGCGGAGGGGCGCGGCTCTTACAGCGCCCGGGGCGGGGCCCGAGGGTGGCCACGCCCAATCGGCACCGACCCGCCCCGTTGGCTCCGCCCCCGCCGCTGAACCCCTGTCCCGGGCCTGGGGCGCCTCTCTTCCGCCACCTGGTGGCTTGGGGTCCCTCCGGGATCACAGGGACGCGGGGCGCGCGGGGCGCAAACGCCGCTGTCTCTGCGTCCGTCCGGGTGGGCGCGCGCTCTGCTGAGCCCTCCCCGAGGTCCCCAGAGGGCTCCGGGGGATCGACGGGGACCCCGGCCCCGGCCTGCTGAGACTGCCCCAAAGCCAGGCTGTGGGTGCGGGTCAATTCGGGGTGAAGAGTTTCTGAATAATCACAAGGGGGGACAGGAACTCCCCCGCGGCTCGGGACCACCTAGGCCTTCGTGGGGCTGCTGAGTTAACTAGCTAGAAGATCACGCTCAGAACCTCCTCTCCTTTCTCTGTGTCAGCCCACGCACCCACCCATCGTCGCCCCTTCTCCTTGGGGACCAGGAGGCACTGAGCACTGCGGAGACAATTCTGATGTTTCTGAGCACTGGGCAGGGTGGAGACCTGTGCTCTGGGGTTGGGACAAGGGTCGGACCAGGGCCTGCATGGCGTGGGGTGGGCCTTCCTCCCAGGATGGGGACTGTGGGGAGCCAAGTAACATGCGACCTTCAGTGAACAGGGGGCCCCAGCCCACTCAAGGAAGGCACGTGCCGGGGCAGGAGACAAGGGGAGGGCTGGGGCTGCCACCTTGCCCACCCCAGCCTCCCCCCTGCCTCACCTTTCCCTGCAGCGACACAGCCCACACTGACAGCCGGCCCACGGGCTCGTCCGTGATCTCCCACCCCCCCACAGAGAGGTCACTGAAGGGGTCAGGCAGTTGTTTGGGGTCGTCCTTAGAGGGGATCTGAAACAAGGAAGCAAGAAATAGTCAGTATGTAGGGCCCCTGGGCAGGTGAGTCCCCACTGCTCCCTCCTAGGGGGGGCCTGGGCAGGTGAGCCCCCACTGCTCCCTCCTGGGGGACCCCTGGGCAGGTGAGCCCCCACCATTCCCTCCTGGGAGGCCCCTGGGCAGGTGAGCCCACCGTTCCCTCCTGGGAGGCCCCTGGGCAGGTGAGCCCACCGTTCCCTCCTGGGGGGGGCCTGGGCAGGTGAGCCCCCACTGCTCCCTCCTGGGAGGCCCCTGGGCAGGTGAGCCCACCATTCCCTCCTGGGGGGGGCCTGGGCAGGTGAGCCCCCACTGCTCCCTCCTGGGGGCCCAGGCCTGCACCACTCCCCTGGGCCCTCAGGGAGCCACCTTCCATTCTCCAGCTGGGACCAGGGCTGCCTGGGATAGCAGAGAAGCAGCATCAGGACAGAGGGCCCCAGCCCTGGTCCCCTCCTCCCTGTCCTCTCCCTGCAGCCAGTGCTGCTGCCCTGAGAGTTCTCCGGACCCGAGTGGAAGGCAGAGCCATGCTCACGACGGGGGCATGTAATCCCCGTGGCCTGACCACGGTACCCATCTCCTCTGCTCGCTGACAGCGCCACTCGGCCATGGCCCCCCCTCACTCCCCAGGGCCTGGGGCAAGAGAGTGGGCCCTGGGGAGAGCAGCCCCACAGAGAGGTCTGGAGGGAGCCTGCGCCCTTCCTCGCCTTCAGCAGTCCAGACCTCCTGTCCCTACGTTTCGGGGGATTCTCTAGTCATGAGAGCAACACAAGGGCCAGGTATGGCTCCGCTGGAGTGAGGGGGGTGTTGTGGACTGTCCTGCTTCCGGGCGGCCCTCCCCAAGGCAGGGAAGCACAGTGGCCTGGGCGGGAGGGGGCTGCGGGTCCCGGGAAGGCGAGCCCCCTGCCCAGGCCTCAGATACCTTGGCCCAGGCGTCTCGGGCCTTGTATCTCCGGTACCGGATCCACTTCCGCCGCCGCACGCAGGAGTTCCACTTCTTGTCTCTGGTGTAGGTGGCGGGGAAGTCGATGGCATACGTCCATCCCTGAAGGTCAAGAGTGGGGCTCAGTTGGCTTTGGGGGCAGGAAGTTGAAGAGCTGGGGCAGGCCAGGAGTGGAGCACTGAGGAGGAAGAAGGAGGGAGGGGGCAGCAGGAGACAGAAGCAAGTGGGGACTCGTGGGGGTGGGGTGAGGAGCAGGACTGGGTGGGCCGGGCCCAAGACGCAGCCCCCCACGGGGGAGCCACGGCGGGTAGCGGGTTCACCTACCTCTTTCTCTGTGGGTTCCCCTTCAAAATTCTCATCCACATACCAGTCCGACTCCCACTCCCAGTGCGGCGAGGGCAGCGCCACCCCATCCAGCGGCCGGGGCTGGAGCCCGCTCACGTCACTCCACGGCCAGCGGTCGCTGGGCAGCAGCTTCTCGCAGAAACCGCCCACGGGGTTCCAGCGCTGCGGTGGGGGGACGGGCTCAGGCCTGCGATGGGCCCAGAGGGGGACCCGAGCAGACAGGTGGACAGACATGCACAGGGCCCCTCCTGGGCTGGCGCCCTGCCCAGCACCCGGGGAGAGGGCAGAGAGCCGCAGGCCGTGGGGGGCACAGCCCTGTCTTGTGCTCCCGGACCCTGCCTAGAGCCGGTCCTTGTGCAGATCTGGCCCACCTGCTCCAGAAAAGACCAGAAAAGACCCTGGATGCTACCCCCCCACCCCGTGATCCCCAGTCTCAGGAACGCAGTGAATGCAGGAGGGCAGCTGGGAGTCCGTGTTCCTCTGCCTGTCCTGTCCTCAATTTCATCAGCAACCCATCGAGCAGGCCCGGAGCCTACCTGGTTCTCGTAGGCCTCCTCCCGCAGCCGGATGGGGACATCGCCGGCGGCCACGTGCACGTACACCTGGTTGTCACAGGCCAATCCCCAACAGCACTGCCCGGCAGCGCTGACCCGCTTGAAGTGCAGTGGGACGTCCCTGCACAGCTCCCAGCACTGCCCGGAGGTGGCCAGCGTGTGCACGCGTCCCGACAGGTCCACAGCCCACAGCACCGAGGTGGGCATGGCGGGAGCTGGGGGGTGGGGGGGTGTCAGCATCTCGTGCCAGCTCCCAGCCCCTTGGATGTCAGGCTCAACCGCCCCGTGACTATGCTGCCCCCAGAGGCAAGAGGTCCAGGGAGGGGGCTGAGCAGACATGGGGCAGATTCAAGGCAGGGCCGGTCCCCAGTCAAGGGCCCTTTTATTGTCCTTCCCTCTGACGAAGAATATTTCAAACACACAGAAAAACAGAAAAAAAAAGTGGAACGAACATCCAAATATGTAATCCCTGCAGCCTAATGAATAGCCATATTCTGACATATTTCCATCAGTTCTTCCTTTTTCTTTCTTTTAATTGTGGTAACATGCATGTAACATCAAACTTGCCATTGAAAGTGAACAATCGGTGGCATTAATTACGTTCACAATGTTGTGCAACTGTCACACTACCTCCACAACTTTCCCATCTCCCCAAACAGGAACTGGGCACCCATTACTCAATACCTCCCTGCTCCCCGCCCCCTGGGAATCCCTAATCAACTTTCTGTCTCTAGGATTTTGCTAATTCTAGATGTTTCATCTAAACAGAATCATAAGAGATCTATCCTTTTGCATCTGGCTTCTTTCACCCAGCACAATGTACTCAAGGGTCAACCACACTATAGCCTGTATCAGAACTTCAGATCGTTCTTTTAAATTAAAAGAATAAATGGAAGGGTACACAGTTCATTGAACCCACCATAGCCAGTCCTCCTCTCTCCCGGGGTCTCCTTTCCCATGCTCATCCTGAGTGATGCCCCTGCCTGGGTCTTGCAAGGACACCCACATGGGGTCCTGGGCACCCCGGCCAGCGGGCTGACCCCTCCCTGCCAGGTGCTGCTGCTCCAGAGGCGTGATTCCTGGTGCCCTGGCTGCCGGTGGGGATAGGCCCCCCGAAGTCGGGACACGGGCCAGACTCAGGCAGGACAATGCAGTGACAAATGACGGCAACAGGGCAACACTCGGAAGCTCTGCCAGACAGGGCAACTCCCAGATCTGACGGTGTATCACCACCCTAGGGCCAGGAGAGAGATCCCTGGGTGATGAGGCCAGGCTGCTCGGAAACTTGGAGTTACCTGGGGACAGGTAGCATTTAGGTGCCTCGAGGCTTGCTCCTGCAGCATGCCGAAGCACGTGGAGCTTCCGGAGGCACGGAGACTGGAGTGATAACTCCAGTGGAGCCTATCGAAACCCAGGAACATCTGCCACTGGCAAACAGGCTCTTGGAACAAAGTGAGTCCAAAAAATGCTGAGAAGGAAGTGACAGAAGGAGGAAGTGACAGGAGGATAGGAAGGGGACAGGACAAGCTTTGGGACGTATACTCGCTAAGAAGTGCAGACAGGCGGCAGCAGGGACCGTCACCAGCAGAAGGGAGCAAGCCTGGGGAGGAAAGGCCTGGGCTCCTCAGCCCAGGGCTCCAAGCCCTGTCAAGGCACATGGGGACGTGTGCACACAGGCCTTCCAGAGCCGTTTAAAAACTGGCATCTGCTCAGACAGCTACTTGTACATGAACGTGCACAGCAGCAGTATTCACAATAACCACGCGTGGGGAGGTGGTGGCAACCGAAGTGTCCATCAACAAAGGAATGGATCAACAAAACGTGACATACACATGTCATGGCATATTATCAGCCCTAAAAAGGAATGATGTTCCGATACATGCAACCACATGGGTAAGCCTTGACAGCTTTATACTAGATCAAAGGGAGGCCAGGCACAAAAGAGCAGATATTGTCATACTCCACTCATATGAAATATAAGGCAACTCACAGAGACAGGCAGCGGATTAAAGGTTACCAGGGATGGACGACAGGGAATGGGGAGTTATCGCTTCATGGGGGCAGCGTTTCTATTTGGGGGGTGAGAAGGTTTTGGTAATGGATGTGGTGGTGATGGCTTCCCAGCATTGAATATAATTAATGACACTGAATTGTACACCTAAAAGTGGTTAAGATGGGAAATTTTAGGTTATATATATATGTATATATTTCACCACCAAAAATTTAAAATAAAAAGAACTTATGACTGAAAACAAACAAAAACCGGTATCTGTGTCCAGGAGCCTGTGTTGGGGTCCCTGGAGAAGCTGTGGGGACCCCAGCTGCCCCTTCACTCCTCCCTGGTCAGGCCTGAGGGGCTGCCCCCCTCCCTGGCATTTACACAATGACTGAGAGCCCAGAACCCGGAACCCAGACTTCTGGAATTCGAATCCCAGCTCCACCACCTTCCAGCACCACCAAAAAATAACCAGCCTCCCTGTGCCTCACTTTCCTAATCCATACACGGCAGCAAGGAAGAGTTCTCTAGCTATGGGAATTACATGAGACAGGTGCTCCATACACAGCAAGGACTCAAGGAGTGGTGTTCATGTTGTTTTATTAGTGAGCATTTGCTACCACGAACTGTTTATATTCTCTCTCTAAAAAAAATAAAATAAAAAATCAAGCCCTTTCTGGTGGGTCTGAGTCTTTGGCCTCACCATGTCACAGGGCTCCGCAGACAGTGGATATCCAACCACAGTTCCCAGAAAATCACCACCACCGGCCTCGAACAAATCACACATGCCCTGAGCTAAGGCCAAATGTCCTAAGTGACTTGAAGTTAAAAGGAAGGTCAAATAGGAGGGACAGCCGTGCGACACAGAACGATAGCAAAATGTCAATAGACTAGAGGAGGTGGGTGGTCATTGGAAAATTGTTTCAACTTGAAAAGTACAAAAATGTTTGAAAATCATCATAAAATGGGGAAAAAAGGCTTTTTTTAACTTCAATTTCTGTGCTGGCATTTTAATATAAATCAGTCTTCAAAGATATCTCAGCTCAAGTCAGGCTCAGGCGGAAGGTTGAGAGCAAGGAAAGGAGATTTTGACTCGTGTTTGATACACTTTCCTTGAGAGATATGACTAAGCAGCCGTTTCCATGGAGACTACTCGAACCTTCCAGGCAGCTAATGGAAATCGACTGCAGCAGAGCAAGGATGTTTGTTCCTTCAAAACCGGAACTCAGGCACCAGTCACTTGCCTGCTGAAAATGACAAGGGCTAAACATCCTTTGTCAGCCCTACCGCCTTCCCGCCTCTGGCAAGATCTGTCCCTAAGTCCTCCACTTCCCATCAGTGAGCTGACCAAGCAAACTGTCCAGGAACACTGGGTCACTGGGTCAGGGGACTCTAGAGAGGGTTAGAGCACTAAGTCCTGCAAATTCTGCAATCTCTGTGCTTTGCGGGGCTGCAGGCATGGAGGGAACATACTCCAAGCAAGCAAGCAACCTCAGGCTCAAGAACTTGTGCAAATGAACTATTTGGACGTTCAGTCATTCCACCAAGAAGGCCTGCTGGCCATCTTCAGAGCCATCTGCCTTGCAGCGCGGTTTTAATTGCATGCACGCTCTCCATAGATGCCTGCCAAGACCAAGAGGTGCCCGAGGGACGGTGGGGGTAGGACACAGACCCAGGAGACTCCCCGGCATGTGATTCCTCTGGGTGGGCCTTAGGACTCTTTCCTGAAATTTCCTGGTCAGTTTTTCTACGGCGCTCAGTGCCGCCCCAGCTGTAGGCCTGGGTATCAGCAGACAGAGTACCGGGTACTAAGGTCGCCCGGTGGCTCCCAAATGTCCGGGCTGTTCAAAGGGGACATCGGGGTCCAAAGCGGCTGGAGCTAGCACCAGGGCTTCCCCAGCAGCCGAGACCTTCCCTACGAAGGCAAGCGCCCGGAGCCGGCCGCTCCGCAGGCGAACCCCCCTGCTCTCATCCTCGCATCCTCGCGGGCGGCTCGGCCCGGCCTTGGCGCTGGCTCTGCGCACCTGGGCGCCCGGTGCCGGCCGCTGCCCCCGCGCGGCCACCTACAGCGTGCGTAGGGGCGGCCGGCCCAGATCACCCGCCCAGGCTGAATCCCACGACAGGCAGATACGCTCCCACCGCTGGTACGAGGGGGCCGGGGCAGGCTCCTCGCGGCTCGATCCTCACCCCTGCCAGGCTCGGTCACCGCTTCCCCGGGCAGCGCCGGCCCCGAAGCCTGGCCGGGGGCGTCGTCCCAGCGGGGCCCCGGGCAGGTGCGTGCCGGGCGGGACACCCTGCGCGCGCCCCGCCCTCCCTCCGGGGGCCGCGCCCGCCCGCCGCCGCGCTTACCTGGGCCCGCGGACCCGCGCGCGTTCCTTCAGCCGGCTCCGCGGCGACAGCGGGGAGCCCTCTGGGAAGCGGCCGCGGGGCCCGCGCCTATTGGCTGGCCCCGCCGTGACGCAGGCGGCCGGGGGAGCGTGATTGGTCGAGGCGCTTCGCGTCACGGGCCGGCCTCGGAGTCGCACCCTCACTCACTTCCGGCGCGCGGGCCGAGGGCGCGCTGAGGTGCGAGTGGTGGGGTTGCGTCGCGCCGGCTCCGGTGAGCGTAAACGGGGGTCCCCGGGACGGGGTGGGAGGCGCGGGCCGGCTGCACTGTCGCCCTCGAGCGGTTCAGGCTGGGGGAGGAAATCGTCTACACGTGTGTCCGCCCTTTGCTAAGCTGGCTCGGTGCCGTGGGGCCGCGGGTAGCGACGGACGGAAAGCCCAATTCCAACAGGCTCGGGGGAAAAATGAGGAAGTTGAGCGGTTCCTCAAGAAGTTATGCACAGAATTACCACATGACCCGGCAGTTCCGCTCCGGGTGTAGACCCCAAAGAATTGAAAACGGGGACTTGGGGATGCTCCGTGCCCGGATGTTCACGGCGGCATGATTCACGAGAGCCCGGAGGTGGGAACCACCCAGTGCCCTTCCCCCGACGAGTGGACACACAAAACGGGGTCTGTCCATAGTGTGGGATGTTGTGGGGCCGTAAAAGGGAATGACGCGCCCATCCGTGCTGCCGCGGGCAGGATCGTTGACAACATGACGGGCGAGTGAAAGAAGCCAGACGCAAGAGGACAAAGGTTGTATGATTCCACTTGCAAGAAGTGTCTAGAATAAGCAAATTCATAGGAACAGAAAGTAGAAGAGCGGGTACCAGGGGAATAGGAAGTTACTGCCAAATGAGTGTAGAGTTTCTATTTGAGGGGATGAAAACGTTTTGGAAATGGATGATGGCTCTGTTAGTCAGGCTTCTCTAGGGAAACAGAGCCAACAGGAGCTATCTGTAAATATGAGATTTTATAAAAGCGTCTCATGCGACTGTGGGGATGCACGAGTCCAAATTCCGTAGGGTGGGCTGAGAGCTGGCATCTCCAGTGAAGGTCTTCAGCGGTCTCCCCAGGAGACGCTGGCCGGCTGAAGAAGTCAAAGTTCTCTCTTGAACCTTAAAAAGTTTTCAACTGATTGGGTTAAATCCCGCTGACTGAATTCTCTCATTGCGGAAGATACCTCTTCATTGATGTAATCAGTCACAGGTGTGGCCAACTGACTGAAGATTTTATTATCTGATAACAGCCTTCTGGTTATTAACCAGCCACAAACGTCCTTGCAGTAACGGTTAGGCCAGTGCTTGCTTGACCAGACACCTGGGCACCATGGCCTGGCCAAGTTGACACGTGAACCTAACCGTCACAGTGGTGATGGCAGCACAACATGGTGAACTTAATGCCACTGAGTAGGTAATGCACTTAAAAATGCTTAAAATGGCAAATTTTATGTTATATATACTTTTTACCACAATATTGAAAAAAAAAAGAGAGATTAGTGAGAGGCCAGACACAGCTGGACACAGGCTTAAATGGTCACCTGGGCCTCCTGTCCCCTCTGTTTCCGTTCCTTTCTGAAAGGCTTTTCCTGAGCATCATGGCTGGGGCAGCCCCAGCTGACCACCTCCAAAGGGAGAAAAAGCAGAAGCTCAAGAGCTAGGGCTTGTTGGTCCCTGTGTCTAACCTTGACCCTGCTTAGGAAAAGGCTGTAGGAACTGGCTTAGCCTGGGGATGTCTGCAGAGCCCACCTGGAGCACAAGGGCTCATTGAGGCAAAAGGGATGTTCCCCAGGGGAAGATTCCAGAACTGTTGGCAGGGGGTGGAGCGGCTGCTAGAGTGTGAAAACGTGATCTGGAGGTTGAGGGGGACCTGGATTCTGATTGGTCTGTGACACTTTTGGCTGCTAGATCTCGGGCCAGCCAGTTCTCTCTGGCCTCCCTGTGCACGTTAAAGGAGGTGTTGAATTAGCCCCTGTGGTCCTTTGCAGTCCTGATGTGCTATGACACGTGGGGACGCAGGGCGAGTTGTCCTTCAGGGTCTTGATAGAGCAAACCTCTGGGCCAGCGGTCCCCCTCCAGAGTTGGCTCTTTTCCAGCGTACAGAGGTCTGCATTTTTCTGCCCACATCGCATCTGATAATCTTCATCCCCACTTCTTTTTACTTCTGTTTTTAACCCCGTTCATTTCTTGTTTCTTCTCCATCGTAACCTTACCATTCTCTCCCAGGCCAGACACAGTGGGTTTAGATCCCAGCTCCATCACTTGCCGTGTGAGTTAACCTCTGACCCTGTTTTCTCATTTGTACCATGGGAAGTAACAACAGCACCTGCCCCTTTGGGTTGTTGAGTGGTTGAAATGAGAATGTGTTTGTAAAGAACTTACAACAATGCCTGGAACCCAATGACTGCTCAGATAGCAGTTAGGTCTGTTGGGGATTCAGATTGACCAAGAAAGTGCCAACGCTTGCAGAGAAAAATCCATTCGAGGGCAGGAAAGACTGCAACCGGTAGGGGTGTGAATAAGGGCGATTACTTAGGAGTTAAGTAGGATAAACTGATGAGGTCAGGGGTAAAGCACAGGTCAGGGGCAAAGTAAAGCCTTTGTTAATTTGCTTAGCATAAACGCCTCTCCAGGAAGCAACATGAAACTTTAACTTAAGTCCCTAATGTTTATGTCCTAGTAGGCGTGTGTGCGTCCCTGCAGCTATCCAGTGGGCCAGAAGCTTCCATTTGCCTTATGCAGCATCCACCCACCCACACACACACCACCACAAGGTTTTACCCGTTGACAGTTGTTGGAGGAACTTCTAAAGATGGTAAACTCTCAGTCGGTTCCAAACCAAGTTATGCTTGCATCTATTATACGTATATATAATACATATATATGTATTTTTTCCTTGCGCTATAATATTTTTAAAATTCAGTTACAGAGAGATTCTTTTAAGTTGTTAAGTATTAGTAGCAGAATGAAAATATTTAGTGCTATTTATATATTTTTTTCATATTCAATTTATTGAGATATATTCACATACCACACAGTCATACAAAACAAATCATACATTCAATTGTTCACAGTACCATTACATAGTTGTATGTTCATCACCTAAATCAATCCCTGACACCTTCATTAGCACACACACAAAAATAACAAGAATAATAATTAAAGTGAAAAAGAGCAATTAAAGTAAAAAAGAACACTGGGTGCCTTTGTCTGTTTGTTTCCTTCCCCTATTTTTCTACTCATCCATCTGTAAACTAGACAAAGGGGAGTGTGGTCCTTATGGCTTTCCCAATACCATTGTCACCCCTCATAAGCTACATTTTTATACAATTGTCTTCAAGATTCATGGGTTCTGGGTTGTAGTTTGATAGTTTCAAGTATTTGTTGCTAGCTATTCCAATTCATTAGAACCTAAAAAGGGTTATCTATATTGTGCATAAGAGTGCCCACCAGAGTGACCTCTCGGCTCCTTTTGGAATCTCTCTGCGCTGAAGCTTATTTCATTTCCTTTCACATCCCCCTTTTGGTCAAGAAGATGTTCTCCATCCCACGATGCCGGGTCTGCATTCCTCCCTGGGAGTCATATTCCATGTTGCCAGGGAGATTCACTCCCCTGGGTGTCTAATCCCATGTAGAGGGGAGGGCAGTGATTTCACCTGCCAAGTTGGCTTAGGTAGAGAGAGAGGGCCACATCTAAGCAACAAAGAGGCACTCAGGAGGAGGCTCTTAGGCACCATTATAGAGAGGCCTATCCTCTCCTTTGCAGCAACAGCCTTCCCAAGGGCAAATGCCATGGTAGAGGGCTCAGCCCATCAAACCCCCAGTCCCCTATGTCTGTGGTCATGTTAGCAACCATCGAGGTGGGGCAGGCCAACACCCCTGCATTCTCCACCAGCTCCTCAAGGGGGCTCTACATATTTTTTCCTTTTTTAAAAAACTTTTTTTAATAACTGTGTGAAAAAAAATGATAATTAAAAAAAAACGTACAATAAAAGAACATTTCAAAGAGACCATAACAAGGGAGTAAGAAAAAGACAACTCACCTAAGATAAGTACTTTACTTCCAACATCTTCCTACTCTACCCCAAGAAAGTAACCTAATATAGCAACATTTCTGTGAACTTGTTCCTACTATACCCATCAGAAATTAACAGACCATAGTCATTCCGGGGCATTCCCAGAACGTTAAATTTTACCCACGATAGCTTATCTGTTCTTGGATTATTGTTCCTCCTTCCTTAATTGCTCCCTATTGCTAGTTCCCCTACATTCTACATTATAAACCATTTGTTTTACATTTTTCAAAGTTCACATTAGTGGTAGCATTATTTATATTTATTTTAGAACTTTGCTCTATACAAATTTAATTCTGATCAGTATAAAGAGTGCTTTCATAAGTGAACTGCATATATGGCGTTTTCATGAAAGCATTAACGATGAATAAAATAACCTGATTACGTTTAAACAGAGCTGTCCATCTGAAACCATTTACACTGAATGTTTGCAAGGGTCATGGACACTCAATTACAGAATATAATGTCAGCCAGATATTATATTCTGACACCAGAAATAGAATTTGCCAAACAAAGCAATTGTACCTACAATGTCTTTCATTATATACATCTATATTTTAATACAATTTTATTAAGCTATATTCACAAAGCATAGGAACCATCCGAATTTCATTAGATTTTACAATAATTTACACCGATGAGTTTTATTTTGTGTCGTTAACCTGCTCCAGGCTGGTGTTTCCTATCCCAAACCCCATCCACTCTTTCAACTGCAGCAGTGGACCTCCCCTCCTGGTCTGGCTCTACTGAGCCTTGTGCAGCTCTCTGAGTTGAGCAGGGCCCAGAGTAGTGGGGTGACAGTCCAGGGGGCCTGAAAGTGGGGCCTGGGCCCGTGTCTTCCTTGATATTCTGTTAAGCTTCTTGGCTCTGCTCCAAAAGCCAGTAATCTACAATGGTCAGAACTAGAGTTAGCAAAGAGGTGTCACTAACTTCGTTCCAAGAAGAAAAGGTGAAGGACATTTTATAGACACTTTTAAGAGAAAAGGGGGGTGCTAACTGGATGAGATGCTAGAACACAACGCATAAATCCAGGCACAAGGCCACTCTAATTCCACATCTACATGTGATAGAAATAACGTAAGAAAATATCCTAATGACCTTGAGATAGGGAAGGGCTGCTAAAAAAGGACCTAAAAAGCACCAATCTTAAAGGAAGAGATTGGTACTACTTTGAAATCAAGGATTTCTCTTTACCAAGACACCATTAAGAGGGTGCAAAAGCAAGCCATGGTGGAAGATGTCTGCAACACACATAAGCAACAGGGGCTAGTACCCAGAATATAGAAAGAAATCCTGTAAAACAGTGAGAAAAAGACATCCCATTTGAATAAAAGGCAAAGAACTTGAGCAGGCACTTCAAGAAAGGAGGAAGTACAGATGGCCAGCAAACTTACAGAAAAGTGCTCAGACTCATCAGGACACAGGGAAATGTGAGTTAGACCCACAGTCCAGGCGGAAGTGCCTTCTCTAGTGAAGCTGTGATAGCAGTGCCTCCAACGAGGGACATCCCAGGGGTGGGCAGCTATGTCCTCAGCACCATTGTTTGTGACAGCCCCAAGTGTCCACCATAAGTGGAAAAGATAAATAAATGTGTAGTCATAGAGCAGAACCAAAAAGGAAGACAGCTAAATGCGGGCAGTATGGGTGACTCTTGAACAGAGGCTGAATGAAAAAGAACTAGAGACTTTCCTGTATAAATACGCATTTGTGTGTAAAATTCAGGGACAGGCAAGAACTTATTTAAGGTGTTTGAGGATCTTTGTTTGGTGGTAAAAGTATGAGGACAAATATTCCAGTTTGCTAAAGCTGCCAAAATGCAAAAATAGCAGAATTGGATTGGCTTTTACAATGGGGGGTTATTATTTTACAAATTTACGATTTTAGCTAAGGCCATGAAAATTTCCCAGTTGAGGCATCAGCAGGATGATACCTTCTCTGAAGAAAGGCTGATGGCTTCTGGGGTTCCTCTGTCACATTGGAAGGCACATGGCTGGAGTCTGCTGTTCTTCTCCAGGGTTTAGCTTCTGGTTTCCGTTGCTCTCTCCAAAATGTCTCTGAGCTTCTGTCTTGGCTTGCCTCTTAGCTTCTCCCAGGGGCACACTCTGGATTATATATCTTAGCTTCTCTCAGTTTCTGTGGGTCCTTCTTGCTTCTCCTAGGAGCATACTCTGGGCTTCATCTCTTAGCATCTACACACATCTTTCTGTCTGCATCTACAAGCATCTGGGTCTGTGTTGGCACTGAACTCTTGTTTTCTCCCTGAGTTCTCTGAAGGACTCCAGTAAACTAATTAAGACCCACCTTGAATGGGCGGGGTCATATCTCCACCAAAATAATGTAATCAAAACATCGCACCCACCATAAGTCTGCCCCCACAAGAGTGGATTAAAAGAACATGGTCTTTTATGGGGTACATAATAGATTCAAACCAGCACAACAAGCAAGGAAGTGATTACCCTAGTGTTACCATAACCATGATGTGGATGCCTTTGGGGCCCCAAAGGGGCACGGGGACCTTGGGGTCAGTGCAGTGTTCTGGGGGTTGAGCTGGATGGTGGCCTTATAAGTTTTGCTTTCTAATAGTCCATAATGTTTCTGTCTTATACATTTCTTTCTGTGTGTTACATTTTTAAAAAGGACAAATGGCAAAAACAACTGCCCTGATTTTATGTGACTGGGAGAGCTTATCTAGTGGGCGCATCACACGTGACTCAAAAAATGCCGTCTGTCTAACACTCCAGAAAAAGGACAAGCTGCTGTGCCCTGGAGATCTGCTGGAGGAGGCAGAGAGGGCTCTGGGATGACGGCAACACCAGTGTCAGAGATGAAGAGAAGTCTGAGTAAGGTCATTTCAGGAAAAGTCATAGTGAAAAACATTTCTTGAGTAATATTTCATGCAAAATGTCATTTGCAATATGTACATAAAACCAATTTAATAAATATTATAAACCTACTTCTGTTTCCTTTACATTTTGTTATGGGTTGAATTGTGTCCCCCCCCAAAATCTGTTGAAATCCTAACCCCCAGGGCCTCAGAATAGGATCTGAGTTGGCAGTAGGGTCATGGCAGATGGGATTAGTGCAGATGAGGCCACACTGGAGCAGGGCCTTCACCCAGCATGACTGTGTCTGTGTAAGTAAAGGAGGAGGGACACAGGTGCACAGGGAGAAGGCCGGGGGCCAGGGGCCGCGAGCCCAGGGTCGTCAGGGGTTGCCGGCAGCCACCAGGAGCTGGAAGAGGCAAGGACAGGGCCTCTGTGCAGATTTCAGAGGGAGCCTGTCCCTGCCGACATCTTGATTTTGGACTTCTAGCTCCAGAAGCCCGAGACGATAGATTTCCATTGTTTGAAGCTGCCCAGTTTGTGACACTTTGTTCCAGCAGTCCTAGGAAACCAAGACGCGCTCTCAAACCATTGAGCCGAAGTTGACCAGATTTTTGGGGGGAGCTTTGCTGGGGAGACAGGCATTCATCCCACATTCCGGCAGGCCCAGGAGCTGTGAGCCCAGTTCCTAGGCCTCGAGTATCTGACTGACCAGCGCCACATCCTATGCTCATGTCTCGGGCGAGGGTCTGAGAGCAAAGACCTACCAAGACTCAGATTTTCCACATGGCAGAAGGGAGTTCGGGGCCTGCACCACCAGCGCTCCAGCTGCTGTCACTTGGAGCCCTTCGGTGGTAGGGCTGAGACTGAGACCTGGGACCACGTGCCTTTCCACTGTCCCCTTCTGTCCTGACTTGGGTCTGGGGACAGTGTCCACACCCCCTCGTTGGTTGCTGGTATCCGAGGTTTCAGGAACCGAGATCTCACCTTGCCTTGCTGGGCTGGGAACCTCTGGCCAGGAGCCCAGGTTGACCGCAGACAAGACAAAATCCCAGCAGCAGGCCGGTAACCAGTGTGCCGGGGACTCTGGGGCAGAGGGTATGGAAAGACGTATTCGAGGCTGCCTCGCCCGAAAGCGCTCCTTGTCTCCTCTTAACACCAGCTGATCTGACCTTGCGTGTAGCATCTCCAATATAAAATGGCCAGATTCCTCTTTCTGCCTCCCCGCATTGTATCTCCAAGTGCGTTTTAAGGGGGGAGGTGCTCATGTGAGGTGCCTTTTCCTGGTTTATATTTTGCAGGTTTTGTCTTTCTCCATACATGATAAAGATCATCAATTAAAGGAAGGTTTAGGAGTGTCGGTTTTGGGATTGTCTGACAAATGCCCTCACTCCTGCCACGGTTCCCTAGGCGTTGTGAGTGCTCCGTACGATTCAGGCTGTTGAATGGCCAGAGGTGGGGAGGGGTGTGTGAGTGATCATTTGATTTAGGTACGGAGAGGCTGGGGGACACTGAGGCAGAGGCAGCTGGGGCTGTGCCCTGAATCCCTTCTCTCCACCACCTCTCTGCTGCGTGGTTCTAGAATTTCCCCAAGGACAGTGACGTTCTTGGGAAGGCCTCAATAGAGTGGGACGTGGGCATCTAGAGCACGAGTGAGGTGGACACAGGGAACATCAAGGGCCGAGTCCAGGCCGGAGCTTGCTGAGCGCCTTCAGAACAGCCAGGGGCCAGCATGCCGGGGCCTGGTGGGCACAGGGCTGAGTTGGGGGGTGGGCGCCAAGAGCCTTTGGAGTTACGGCAAAGCCGTGAACTCGTAATGAAACTCCTAAGAGGTGCACTGGTAGGAAGTGCACACAAAAGTGGTTGTAAATGCAGAAGGGTGAATGGCAGGCTGATTTCCTTAAGAAGGTGTGACGGAGAGACCCTAGAGTGGCCCGGCACGAGCCCAGTTTGATTCCCTCCCCTCAATGGGGGCAGGACCTGCGACTTCTTCTGGCAACAAAACATGCCAGCAGAACAGTTCTGCAGCTGTAGTCAGGGTCCCACGGCCAGAAGGCGCTTGACAGCAGCTGCCTCCCAGATGCCAACGCAGCCTGGAGAGACTCTGGGCAGGGTGCCCACCCAGCCAGGCCCAGACTCCCACCCCACGCAACTGTGCTTGTTGCACAGCACAGGAAGCTGACACGGTGAGCGACTGTTGCTGCCTGGGTGCACTGTTTTTCACCTCTTTATAAAGCGATGATGTCTGCTTGTTTCTGTGTAAGTGGAAGCATGTAAGCATTGCTTCAGTGCACAAACAGGTTTTCAAAATGTTGTTCATTAGTTACAGGAATTTAATTAATTGAACATCAAGCAAAGTACCGTGGGTGTGGATGTTTCCTTTCCATGCCAGAAGCTCTTGGGACAGACAGGAACCTAAGCAGCAGAGAAAAGGGTGTGGGTTCCAGGATCTGAGCGGAGGACCTGGCCTTGTAACCAACAGGCACTTGTGTTACACCAAGAGGGCAGAACACGGGCCTCTCTCTGGAGATCGAGACATCTCCATGTGAAAAAAGCAAACAGCAGAACAATATGTAGAGGGTGATCTGACATTGGAAAAAAGTCAAGCTATGTAAATGTACATCTAAATGTAAATACGTGGAGAAAGACTAAAAGATCTGCTCTGAACCATTGGCCATGATACGTGGAGGGGGCAGGAGGAGTCGGGCAGGGGTCCCTTCCCTTAAGGTCGTGTGTCCACTTGCATATTTATGAGCAGTTTCTCAACCAGGGTGATTTTTGCCCCCCAAGGGATATCTGGCAGTGTCTGGGGACATTTTTGGCTGTCTCAGCAGTTGGGTGCCACCATCATATGGGGGGCAGAGGCCAAGGTTACTGCTAAACATCCTACGGTGCACAGGACAACCTCCCACAACAGAGAATTACCTGGCCTCAAAGGATGTTAGTGATGTTAATGCAGAGGTTGAGGGCTCTTTTGGGAAAGTAAGGGTGTGTTAATGCATCAATGACAGGCAAACAGCGGAAGGAGAGACAAGGAACAAGAATATGATTTCCTGGAAGAATCTATTGAGCTGCTTAATAAACATAGAAAAAAGTTCAACATCATTAGTAATCAAAGAAAATATGAATTAGAACAAAAGAGCATTTCCCCCTGTCAACTTTGTACATATGCTATAAAAAGTGTATTAATCGGGGATACAGAAGGACCATTGGTTAAATCCACCCTTTAGGGCAATCAGTCAGTGCCTGCTGTGCAAATGTGTGCAAGGTCCCCTGGCAGCTCTTGCTAACGGGTGCTTACCTCGTTTACGTCTCTCAAAAATCCTATGAAGTTGGTGCTGTTACTACCCCATTTTTACAGATGAAGAAACCGAGTCACAGACGGGTGCCTAGTTAGGAGGTCAAGGAAATAGGGAGCCTGTGTGCTTAACCAGAAAGCTGCATGAAAGCCCCTTGCCTGCCTTCCAGAGGACACATCTGAAATAAAATTCCCTTAAAGTAGTGACGCAGGGATTCAGAGGAGTGACGCAGGGATTCAGAGGAGGAAGGAGCGGCCAGTGTGTGTGGCGGGTGTTCTCTTGGGCACTTAGGGCTTGACACGGGTGGCACATGGGGTTCCAGTAGCACCAGCTCTGGAATAGTAGTACCTGTACTGTTTTGGATGCATTATGTCCCCCAAACGCCATTATCTTTGATGCAGTCTTGGGGAGGCAGACATATTAGTGTTGATTAGATTGGAATCCTTTGAGTGTTTCCATGGAGATGTGACTCAATCTACTATGAGTGAAAGGTTTGATTGGATAATTTCCATGGAGGTATTACCCCGCCCATTCAGGGTGGGTCTGAATTAAATCGTTGGAGCCATGTAAATGAGCTGACAAGCAGAAGGTGCTCAGAGCAGCTAAGAGTGACATTTTGGAGAGCAACTAAGAGTGACATTTTGAAGAGGAGCTGCAGCTAAGAGAGAACAAAATACCTCAAGAGCAACATTTTGGAGGACGCCATTTTGAAATGCAACCTGGGAGGCAAGCAGACGCCAGCCATGTGCCTTCCCACCTAACAGGTTTTCCAAGTGCCAATGTCCATCCTTCAGTGAAGGTACCTATTGTTGTTGCATTTCCTTGGACACTTTATGGCCTTAAGACTGTAACTTTGTAACCAAATAAACCCCCTTCATAAAAGCCAATCCATTTATAGTACTTTGCTTAACAGCAGCACTAGCAAACCAGAACAGTACCCAAAGGAGCTTGGATTTTCCACTGTGGGGTTTTTAGGTAGGGAGAGCTGGTGAGCATGGCCGAGGTTGTGGCTTGTAGGGACGGTTCCTTGGATTGTGGGGTGTGAGGGACATGTAGAGTGGCCTGAGGCTGGTGGGAGGCTGTAGGAGAGGGAGGCCAGGACTGGCAGTAAAGAGATAGTGAAGAACAATGGGAGCCCCTCGTTCCTAAACGGAGGAGGGTGAATGTGTTTCCAGTGAAACAGGTTACTCGGCTGAGATGAAAGGACTAAAAGGCACATGATGGTATGGTAGTTTGAAGTAATGTATGTACCCCAGAGAAGGTTGTGTTCTTTTAACCCATTTCTGTTGGTGTCTACCTATTATTGGTGGTACCTCTTGGTTAGGTTATTTCAATTGGGATGTGATCCACCCCATTCAAAATGGGCCTTAATCCTCTTACTGGAGTCCGTTATAAGAGGATAAAAAACAGAAGCTAAGAGATGAAATTAAGAGAAGCTCACAGAGAAACACCCAGAGAAATTTTGAGAAAAAGCCCCAGATGGAGAAGCCAGAAGCTGAAGCAGTGAAACCCGGGAGAGAAGGACCCATAGACGCCACCATAGGCCTTGCTACTTGACAGAGGAGCCCAAGCTCGCTGGTAACTGGCCTTCAGAGAAAGTATCATCCTGTTGATGCCTTAATTGGGACATTTTCACAGTCTTAGAATTATAAATTGGTAAGCTAATAAATCCCCATTGTTAAAAGCCAGTCTATTTCTGGTATATTCCATTTTGTCAGCTTTAGCAAACCAGAACATGTGGATAGGACCAAAGACAAAAACTTGAAGCCTCCAGGTTTTTACTGCAATTATGTCAACTTCAGGTAACATCCCAGACTGAAAACGGAGGCCTCGTGCTGTGAACTGTGGAATGGAGGTAGGGACCGTTGCGTAGTTCACACTGGTTATGATTTTTAACCTGGAGGAGCCAGGATTAAGGAATTATTTTACCCAGCTCAGGGACTGTAGTGGGTTGGGTAGGTTCTGCCTCAGATTCATCTCCACGAGAACCTCAGGGTGTTACCTTATTTGGAAACAGTGTTTACAGGTGTTAATAGTTCAGATGAGGTCAGAGTGGAGTAGGGGCCCTAAATCCAGTGACTGGTGTCCCTAGAAGAGGAGAGGCTCGGAGACCCTCATCCAGGAAGGACAGCCGTGTGCAGACAGAAGCAGGGACAGGAAACCAGGGGAGCTGGGAGCCAAGAGGCAGGGATGGTGTTCCCTGAGAGCCTTTAGGGAGCACGGTGCTGCTGACACCTTGGTTTCAGACTGTGGTCCCCAGAACTGGGGAGAGTGGGTTTCTGTTGTTTGCAGTGTTTTTTCTGGGCAGCCCTAGGAGACCAAGCTACAGTCAGTGAACACGGGCTCTACCCCAGCGCAGATCACAGGCCCCCTCTCCCTGCCGGGCACCTGCCACCTGCCACTGCTCTCCAGGGGTTACGCCCTTCTCCTGGCCGAGGTCTAGAAACACAGACTCGTTTTCTGTAGGTCTCTGTTGGAAATGTGAGAAGGGCCTCGTCCTGGGGACTAAGGGGGACAGCCCTCAAAGGCTGCACATGGAGGTGTGGACCCCATCCATTCCGGGTGGGTGCTGATTAGATCACTGGAGTCCTTTAAGAGAGCTCATGGAAGCAAGGAGCAGAGAAGCTGAGAGAGACATTTGGGAGAGAAGCTAAGATATGTCATCCAGCATTTGCCCCTGGGAGAAGCTAAGAGCTGACACAGATCCAGACACTTGGAGATGCTGGGAGATGCAGGCAGAAGGATGTTTGGAGATGCTAAGCTAAGAGATGAAGCCCCGAGTTTGCCCCAGAGAAGCTTAAGAGGTGACCCCCAGAAGCTAAGAGAGAAACACCCTAGGAGAACAAGCAAGGACACACAGAGGCTGAGAGAGAGAAGCTAAGAGAGACAGAAGCCTAGAGACATTTTGGAGAAAGTCGTTTTGAGACAACCAGGAGCAAAGGACCAGTGGACGCCAGCCTCTGTCAGCCTCCCCAGCTGACAGAGGTGTTCTGGACACCACCAGCCTTCCTTCAGTCAAGGTATCCTCTTGTTGATGCCTTAATTTGGACATTTTCATGGCCTTAGAACTGTAAATTTGTAACTGAATAAACCCACTTTATAAAGCCAATCCATTTCTGGTATTTTGCATAACAGCAGCTTTAACCAGAACAGATTTTGGTACCAGGAGTAGAATGCTGCTGAGTTTGCAAATACCAAACATGTTGGAAATGCTTGTTAAATGGATAAGGGGAAGATTCTGGAAGAACTGTGAGACGATTGATAGAAAAGGCCTAGATTGCTTAGAAGAGACTGTTGGTAGAAATATGGACTCTAAAGTTACTTCCTATGAGGCTTTAGAAAGAAATGATGAATGTGTCACTGCAAACTGGAAGAAACGTGAGCCTTGTTTTAAAGTGGCAGAGAATTTGGCAACATTGTGTCCTCATGTCGGATGGAGGGCAGAATTTGAAAGCAAAGAGCTGGGATACTTAGCTGAGGAGATCTCCAGACTACATGTGGAGGATGTAGCCTGGCTTCTTTTTGCAGCTTATAGCAAAATGCAAGAGGGAAGGGATAAACTGAGAACTGAACTCTTGGCTACAAAGAAACCAGAAATTGATGTTCTGAAAATTTTGGGGCTTCCAGAAAGTGAGACCCAAGAGGATAGTGCACCACATGAAGATTTAATGAAACCTGGAACCAGCCAGCCATTTCAGTACAAGCCAGGATTGGAGATGGAGGTATCCAGGAAGGATTTGTGGAAAGTCCTGTTGTCTGATGGTTTTGACCCATTTGCTGCATGCCAAGCCAACAAGCTTTTTGCAAGAGCTGTGTGAAAAGAACCACTGCCAGTCTGGACTAAAAAGGACAGACTGAAGGAAAAATTTCTTCAGAGAAAGCAGAACCATGGAAGCCAAGGTCTGAAGCCAAGAAATCTCAGGCAAGGAGAGCAGACCAACCCTTGCACATGGAAAGGGTGAGTTTACCCTGGAGGCAGAGGGCAGGCCTTCCATCTCCCCAGGCCTCAGAGAGGGTGGAGCATACTCCCCAGGTATTGGGGAAAGCCTGGCTGTCACCCCACTGTTCAGAGAGGGGAGAGCCTCTGCCCTGGAGATGCAAAGTCTGGGTAGCACCCCAATGTTTGAGGAGTGTGGGGTCGAGAAGGTAGTCTCCCCAATGTGTGGATATGTTGGAGCACTCACCCCAGTGTTTGGCAAGAAAATGGATGCTGTGAAGCCTCTTTGAAAGGTTGGACTCCTGCTTTCTCAGAACCTGAGAATAAAATGTCATTCAATAAATGACTCTGAAACTTTGAAATCTAATGAAGTTTGCCCTGAGGATTTTAGGAACTGTTTTGGTCCCATGACCCCTGTTTTTCTTTCGATTTCTCTCTATAGCAATGGGAACATTTATTCTATGACTGTCCCTCCTTTGTTTATTGGCAGCAGATAACTTGTTCTGGATTTCAAAGGTCCTTAGCAGGAAGAGAATGTTGCCTTAGGACAAACCACACCTGTAACTGATTTTGATAAGATTGTGTACTTATCTATATTGTGATAGAATGAATACATTTTTGTCTTTTTGGGGTCCAGGGGGGTGGAATGTGCCGGTTTGAATCCATTGTGTCCCCCAAAAGATACCTGTTCTTTCATGCAGTCTTGTCTGGGCAGACTTTAGTCTTTTGATTAGGGTAGAAACTTTTGATTGAGCGTTTCCATGGAGATGTGACTCACCCAACTGTGGGTGAGACCTTTGAGTATTTCCATGGAGGTGTGACCCACCCATTCCAGGTGGGTCTTAATTAGACCACTGGAGCCCTCTAAGAGAGTGCACAGAAACAAGGAGCAGAGAAGCTGAGAGACATTTTGGAGAGAAGCTAAGGTATGTAATCTAGCATTTGCCCCTGGGAGAAGCTAAAAACCAACACAGACCCAGACACTTGAGATGCTCGGAGATGCAGACAGAAAGATGTTTGGAAATGCTAAGCTAAGAGAGGAAGCCCAGACTTTGCCCTGGAGAAGCTCAGAGAGGACCCCCAGACTCATAGAAACACCCTGGGAGAACAAGCATGGATGTACAGGAGCTGAGAGGGAGAAGCTGAGAGAGACAGAAGCCCAGAGACATTTTGGAAAAAGCCATTTTGAAACCAGAACCCAGGAGCAAAGGACCAGCAGACGCCAGCCACGTGCCTTCCCAGCTGATAGAGGTGTTTTGGATGCCATTGGCCTTTCTTCAGTGAAGGTATCCTCTTATTGATGCCTTATTTTGGACATTTTTATGGCCTTAGAACTGTAAATTTGGAACCAAATAAACCCATTTTATAAAAGCCAATCCATTTCTGGTGTTTTGCATAACAGCAGCTTTAACAAACTGGAACAAAGATGAAGCATGAACGGTGGCCCTGTGGAGGGGTTGTATTTTGTATCTACTCATGGACCAGACGACCAGCCTCCCTGCCTCACCCACCCTGACTGACACTTTCTGGGGATGCAGGAACAAACCTGGGCAGGTCACGGCACCGTAGCTGGTGCTGAAGTCCCCCCTCTTGTAAGCCATGATTTGTTTCATCAGGAACCCCTTGGCCGTGGGACTACATGGGCTTCTCCCCCCAAGGGTCCAGCACTGAGAGATGACGTAGCATCGCCAGTCCCAGGGGTCTCCCCCTAGTAGTGGGGACCCCAGGTTTAGAACCTGAGAATGTTCAGGGCAGGGGCGGGATTGTGAGGTTGCATTCTGTGTCCTCTGGGGGGGGGCCCGGCCTGCCCAGTCTCTCCCTGACCCCAATGCCAGCAATGGCTCCCCTCCTGTGGCTTTCTCCTCCGTCACCCCTTCATGTTGCTCGCCGCCTGTCTTTTGCTGGAATGTAAGAGGGGGCCCTGCCCAGGCCCTTCAACCACCTCGGGACACCTCACTGAAGCCAGCCATGACCACGGTGCAGCCTGCAGGTAGGCCTGAGGATGTGCCAGGGGGGAGGAAGGAGGAGAGGAGGGGTGGCCCTAAGGCAGCAGGGGGCGGGGACGCCCTGTGGCTCCTTCCCTCTGCCCCTTGCCCGTGGTGGCTGTTGCATCCATGCTAGCCCAGAGGCCAAAGACGACAATGAGCATTTTTTAACACATGAACCTTTATTCAGGGCTTACTTACAGGGTGAGAAGTCGTGGGGAGATCACGACGGCTCTCTCAGGCAGGGCAGGTATCGCATTCACAGGGAAGACGACTGCGCGACGCAAAGAGGACAGCAAGCCATTTATAAGGGTTTAAGACAAAGGCCTTCCTAAGAGTGGAGGAGCACAGATGTGGGAACAGGTCACTCTGACCTGGGGGGTGGTGCAGGAAGGACTAGAATAACACTTGAACAATTACATTTTGCTCTTTTTGTGAGATAAGAGCCTGTTGCCTCCTGCCTGCTTCCCATAAAGTTACATTTTAAGGTCAATTTACCCTTTTTCTCTTTACTGGCTTACAAGACAAGAGGTTAAACATTAGCTGCCTAGGTCACGCAGACCTCTGTGCACCAAAGATCTGCAGGCCTGTTTTGCTTAGGCCACGGGCTGCCACAGCGGCTTTTCCCCTTCCCTCTGCCCCTCGGCCGCGGTGGCCCTCCAGCCCTACTTGTCTCAGAAAGGCAGGGCTCCGTGGCAGCAGTCCTGACGCCTCGGTTTCCCCTGCTGTGCTCTAGCCTGAAGGAGACCTGAGGTCCAGGCATCGCTGGCAAAATCGAATAATGGTTCCGAGGAGGGGGAGACCAGAGGGTGCACTGCAAGGGCTCTGGGAAAAACACAATCGGAGGTCCCCTCCTGGCCAAAGGTGCCCTCTCCTTCTCAGCTGGGGAGTGGCCATTTGCCCGTCACCAGATTCAGGACTCTGGGAAACGATTCACTTCAGGATGCACTTGGTTTCCCTCCACCATCTCGAGTTCAACAACAGCTAACAGGTTCCAAAGGGAAGTATCTTCCGTCAAGCTGAACGCCCTTCACTGATATCTGACAGCAGGTAGAAAAGTTGCAGCGGGCCATCATTTTTCTCACTTCCTAATCATACAAAAAAGCCAGTTCAGGCGCATTCATTATCTTCATTGCCATCTTCCTGCCCTCGGGGCGCTCTTGGTTGGTTCAAACCAGGAATGGATTTCTGGAACGGTTGAGACGTCTCTCTAGCTGGAAGGAGGGACGCACTGCCACCGTCCAGGGGCCAGAGCTCGGTTCTGGAGGCGGAAGGACTGGGCGTGAGTCCTCATCGCCAGCCAAATGACCCTGGGCAAGTCGCCTTGAAGTCAGTGGAGCATTTATTGAGCACCTACTGTGTTCCTGGCACTGCACACGGAGAGGAGTGGTCCTGGCCCATGAGGAGTTTAATGGCCCCGACTCGGTGGGGAGACGGGCCTCTCCTCATCCCTGAACTGGGGATGACAGTCCCCACCTGCAGTGGCTCCCGGGGCTCAGTGCACTGATGGGCTGAGCGCTGTGAACCGCTGCAGCCGGACCGAGCACACCAGGAGCAGGCCGGCGTCGCCTTCTCCTCGCTGTCCACCAAGAAGAGGCGATTCTGGCCGCCTGGAAGGTGATGAGGTGAAAATGCCCCCAAAGAGCAATTATTGTTATAGATCTCCAAGGATGCTTGAAAGTCACTCGGTTTAGAAGGCCCAGCGCAGACAGGTTACCTGACTCGCTCAAGTCTCGTGGGGAACTGCTAGAACCATTTTTTGTTCCAACCACACCCCACGTCCCCACTGTCTCACTCAATAGGCAGATCTGAAGGAAGTTTCCCTGGACTCCTCTCCCACTCCTGTCAGGAAGCCTCAGAAAGCACCTGGTTGCTCTGCAGATGGCAAAGATAAAAGTGTTACGATTTTGCACATGGTTGCCACGAAAGACTCCAGAGATAACTGGCTCTATCTGTTAATACTAGCAATTGCTTTTCAGGGGCTTTGAGTACAGCTGCTTGGAGATTTAGTCAGCCAGAACCTTGCTATTCAGAAATTGCTTTTCGTTCTTGTGAGCATTGCTAGAAAATGTTGACTTAAACGGATGCTGTCTATGTTTTGTTGTATAGGTGTGTTCTACCGGGCAGAATCATGTGGTCAGGAGAGGAAGATGTGGTGTGGATTTTAATCTGTCTATCCACCTATCAAGTGGATGTGTGAACTAAGAGTTATCACAGGACCCAGCCCGAGATAAATTTTTGTGTAGTACAGAAATGTTTGTACTTAATTTAGAAAACCAACACTTCTTGGTTTAGAAAACATTTGCCTAGTAGAATCGTAAGTGCAGCAGGCATACCAAACTTAAATCATAAAACTTTAAATGTTCACTTAAGATAAGCATTTCACTCATTTCGCACATGTTTGCAATTGTAACTGGTGTTGGCCTTGGATTTTGAAGTTGTATTTGCTTTTCTTCCTTTGCCGCAATCCCAGCCATGGGAGAGACTAGCTGCTTGGAAAAAAAACAAACATTTAAGTGGCTTATAAAAGTGGTTAAAGAGCAGAATCTCGGCTCTGAAAACTGCACGGAAGAAGGTATGTTCTGGGGTATTTTCCGCGTTTTCTTCAACCGGAAGGCATCCCTGTGGCCGTGGTCCACAGCCTCCCGATGGCCAGGAGAACCTGGCAAAGTTAGGGAGCCTCTGGGCCCGCCTGCACCCGTGCCCCCACACCCCACCTCCCCTCCTGTGTCTGTGAGAAACGACCCCGGCCCCGCACTGACCCCCACCCTCCTGAATCAGGCTTTCCTCTCTCCACCAGGGCTATCCCCTCTACCTTGAAAAACAAGCAAAAAGACAAAAAGGTGGTTCCTCCAGTCTCTGCATGGCCAACCCTCTTGACTCAGATGTCACCTCCTCCACGAGGCCACTCTGACTACCGCTGGGAGCTGGCACCCTGGCCCCTGGGTGCCCCGCTGGACTGCACCCCGCCCCCAGCACTTCCCCAGCCCCCCCAGGTGGGGCCGCCCCCAGTGTGGTCCTCGGCTGCCTCCAGGCCCAGGGACTTGTCCCCTGGGGGAATGGCTGCAGCCACCACAAGATGGTCTCAGACCTGTTGATGCTTCCCAGGTTTCCCACCTTTTGTCAGGTGTGGTTTTGGGGTACAGGCGCCCCATCCTCCCTCCCAGGTGGTTCACCTGAGCCCCATGTCCAGGTGTTGGCACTGTTGACCTTCACCTGAGCCCTCCAGGGCCTCCCCGCCCTCTTAGCTCCACACCCCTCCAGCTGTCCCCAGGGCATAATGGGATCGCGAGGGAATCATGATGGGCTCTCGCCTTCGTGCCTCTCCTCCCCCACGGCTGCCCCCACCCTCGGGCCTTGTTGCCCCTCGCTTGCAGGGTCCCAGCACCCCACACCGATCCCCTGCTTCCTATCGACCCTTACCCTGCTGCCAAAGTTAATTTCCTAATCTGCGAACCTGATGCTCCGGCTCCCCCATTTAAACTCTGTGCGGCCCCCAGTCTGGTCCTTACAGGTTCTGTGTCCACCTCTGGGCCTCCTGGAGACCCTTCCGGGGCTCACAGCCCTGGCGCATCACGGCTGTTGTCTCCCATCGGGCCAGGCTTCAGCATGACCTGCGTCCGAGAGTCCTCAGGCTGCCCAAGCAAGTGACCACAACCCGGTGGCTCACAACAGAAATGCCTTCTCCCCCAGTTCTGGAGGCCAGAGGTCTGAAATCGAGGAGTCGGCAGGGCCAGGCCCCCCAAAAACTCCAGGAGAGAGTCTGTCCTCACCCCTTCCAGCTTCCGGGGCTCCCAGCCATCCTTGGCTCGGATGCATTACCTTGGTCACCCGGCCGTCTCTGCACCGTGGGTGTCGCTGCTCAAGCTTCCCTCTCCCTGTACAGACACCAGTCACCGCGTTTGGGACCTGCCCTACTCCAGGATGACACATCTTAACTTGATGGCACAGGGGCTACCAACGTAAGGGCTTTTTAATGCACAGGTTTTCAACTTTCAAATCTTCCTTTTTTTTTTAAAGTTTTCTGGACAACCCAATAAGTGCTGGTATGAGAACGTGCTTCCATGGTGGAGACTGACAGGCGTCCTTGACATCAGGCCAGTTCAAGTGCAGGCTCCACCCTGCATCCGCCTTGGTTAAGCCCCTCCCCTTTCATGGGGTTGCCGCGAGGATGAGGGTAACTGACAAATGGCCAATAAGCTCAACACCATTAGTCACGATGAGGTACCAGCTCACCCCCACTAGGCCGGCTGCTATTAAAAACAGGAAAAATAACAAGTGTCGAGGAGGATGCGGTGCAGCTGGAACCCTCGCGCACTGCTGGTGGGAGTGTAAAATGAGGCAGGAACTGTGGGAACGTCTGGCGGTTCCTCGGAAAGTGGACGGTGGCATTACCACACAGCCCGGCAGTCCTCCTCCAAGGTGCAGAAAAAGCAGGGACTCCGGCAGGCAGGTGCACGTCGATGTCCCCAGCAGCTTTGTGCACAAGGCCACAAGGCGGAAGCAACGCAGGTGTCCACACTGATGAATGGATCGAGGAAATGTGGGGCATCCATTCAACGGAATGCTTGTCAATAAAAGGAATGCAGCTCCGCTCCCACGTGACAACATGGAGGCGTCCTGAAGATGTCCTGCTGAGCGAAATAAGGCAGGTGTCAGATTGTCTGATTTGAGGCATGTGAAAAATCCAGAATATGAGCATTCATAGAAACAGACAATAGACTGCAGGTTGGGGTTGGGAGAGGACGGGGAATCAGTGCTAATGTTTTACGGGGCAGTTTCTGGGGTGATGGAAAAGTTTGGGTCACGGGCGGTGGTGATGGCAGCACAATGCAATGAATGGAATTAAAGTCCCGGAACTGAATGCTTGCAGGTGCTTAAAATGGTAAATTGCATATCGTACATGTTACCACCATAAGACAAAAGAAAAAACATAAAGAAGAAAGGCCAGTGCACCCGAGGACAGTGGAGGGACGTGCCTGCCACACGCAGCTGCTCGGGGTTTAGGCATTTGGGGTTTCCACCCTCGCAGGTCCCCTCGCCCCTCGCGCCGCCGTGCAGGGCGCCGTCTCCGCGTGTGTGGGGGGTGGGGGGCGGCCCCTTTAAGACGCCCACCGGCCCCGCCCCCGGGCGGCGCACGTGACCCGGATCTTGTGACTGGCCGGGAGGCGCGAGGGGAAGCCCGCGGCGCGCGCCTCGCAGAGGGGCCCCGCCCGCCGCCCGCGCGCCCCCGGGAGGAGCCCCCGCGAGGAGCCCCCGCCGGGCCGGGCCGCCCGCCATGGACCACAAGCCGCTGCTGCAGGAGCGGCCCCCCGCCTACAACCTGGAGGCCGGCCAGGGCGACTGCGCGTGCGGCCCGCACGGCTACGGGGCCATCCCCAGCGCCCCGCCGCCGCCGCCCTACCCCTACCTCGTCGCAGGTGGGCCGGGGCCGCGCGAGGGGCGCCCCTCACCCCCCGGGGGACTGCCCCCAAGCGCCCGCCGGGGTGGGGACCCGGCCCGGCCGTGCCCCGGGCATGGGGGGAGGGGCGAGGGCCGCCCGCCCCCCGGGACCGCACCCCCAGCTGCTGGCGCTGACCCCCGGGGGGCTGTCGCGGTCGGGAAGAGGCCGCGGGCTGCTGGGGGCGGCAGGGGCTCCCCCCCCGCCCCTTGCTGACCTGCCCTCCACCTCCACGCCCCCAGGGATACCCACCCACCACCCCAGGGTCTACAGCATCCACAGCCGGCACGTCACCCGGTACCCTGCCAACTCCATCGTGGTAGTCGGAGGCTGCCCAGTCTGCAGGTACGTGGGGCGCACCTGGGTGGGGGCAGGTGTACAGTCGAGCCCTTGGGTCGTCTGGACGTATTTGAGGTGCAGAGAGGGGACAGCGGGTTCCCTCTCCCGGGGACTGGAGATGTGGTTCTCGGGGCGTTAGTCCCAAGTGAGTGGGGTGCTGGAACGTTCCTTGGAGTAGTAGCTTTTCCTCCGCCGTTCCAGGGCCTGCAAGGAGTCAACTTCAACTTCGTTTCGTTTCTTTCTCCAGTTTTCTCAAGTTCACTCTGAGTTGACTCTTTAGGGTGCGGGAGGGGACAGCTCGGAGGGCGGCAGCAGCGGGGCGGGGGCCAGTGTGTCGGGGGCAGGAGCGGGATGGGCTGCCGTGGCCCAGGCGGGGCCCACGTCCCTGCGCGGGATGGAAACGCGCGGTGCTCGGTCTGGGGCAGGCTTTTCAGAGCTTCCAGGTGGAGCTTCTGTGTCCGTGTCCCTAGGGCCCGAGGCACACCCGGGCACGTGCAGGTCTGGAGGATGCACACTGAGATAAGACTTGGTTCCTGCCCTGGGGGAGATGGGACGCCGGGAAAGCTGAGGAATTCCAGGCCGAGTCGGCTGGCGCGCTCAGCCCTGTTTGGGAGGGAGACGTTGTGAGTCCACGTTAAGAAACCCTGATTTAGACTTAATCTCAAAGGTATCTGTAGAGACACGGAAGGGGACGATTTCCGAGTCCCGAGTGGCAGGCGACGCGGAGGACAGGGCTTGAGGAGAGTGGGCGTTGCAGAGACGGGGCCAGAGCCTGGGGCCCTGGAGCCAACTGTGAGTCTAGGAAGGGGTCTGGTGGCAGGTGCGAGCCCTTGGGGGCTACCCGCCTGGGAACCCCATTTGCAAACCCGCTCCGAGTGTGTACTGTATCCCCACACAGAGCTGGGGCGTGTGAATGGCAGGGGCCTGGGGAGGGACGCTCTTTTGATGGGGTCAGAGCTGTTTGGGTTTGAAGGCACCTGGAGAAGTGAGGTCAGGGACGGCGTGCTTGGCCCTGAGCTGACAGGGCGCCCCTTGATTGGGTTGGGGCAAGGTCAGGGCTGGGTTCCTACAGAGTGAGCCCCTGGGAGGCTTTCAGGGAAGGGTGCCAGAAGCTGTAGGTGACAACCCCTCTGCATTTGTCCCCGAAGCCAGTCCTGGGTGCTCCAGGCCAGCCCTCCTGTCCCTCCCGCCCCCACTTGGACCAGCTGTAGGTGTTCAAGGTCCTTTTGGTTGGGGGTGGGGCTTCAAGTACTCCCTCAGTTTCAGGGAGGGGGGTGGGGATCAGGAAGGCAGGTGGAGCAGAGGGGCGCCCCAGCTGGGACCCTCCACCTGCCAGCTGGGGGGTGGGAGGCTCAGTGGCCCGGAAGGGGGCCTGGGGGAGCTGCTGGCTGCCGTGGGGAGCGCTGTCCTAGGCGGGACCTGGTGTCATGTGGGACATCTGGGGACAGGTCCTGGGCTCCCTGCTGCCTGAAGGCTGGGGTCAGGGGCTCCGTTACGGAGCAGGCTCCTCCCCTTTCGGACCACCACCCTCTCTGCTTCTGTGGGCAGTGGGTGGGCCAAGGGTCCCCTGAGAGAGGCTTGGGTCCTCCGGGTCCTTTAGCTGAGTTGAGACGACAGCAGGTACCCGCTGCCCCCAACTCTGTCTCGGGATTGGGAGGCAGGTGGCAGGGGGCCCGGCACTTTGGTGCTTGACCCCAGTGTCCCACTTCCCGCCCGCAGTGCTCCCCGCGGGGGAATTGGGCGCCGACAGGCCTTCTCAGCTTCCCCGTTGGGCGGGGAGCGGGGTATGGGGGTCTTTAGGAGCTGCCTCTGGCTTGGGGCCCCTCGCTGGAGGACCGTCACACCAGCTACCGCAGCCTCTTGGGGTCAGAAGGCAGGACACGCGCCCCCCCGCCGCCCGCCCCCCAGGCCCAGCCGCAGACTGTGCGTCCCTCCCGGCGGCTTGGCAGCAGCAGGCAGGAGTCACACGCCTGGGCTCCCGCTGAGCGGTCTCTGGCACAAGAGGCCGCCCCACCCCAGCCTCCTTTCCTAGCTGTTGACGGGAGAGCGTTCCCGGCCCCGACGGGGGGCAGGTGGGCCCTGCGCCCCGTGGACCCCTGCCAGGCAGGTCTGGCCTCAGTGCCACCCTGGAATCTGGGCATGCTGGGTGCTCCTCTCTGAAAGTGGGTGCGTGGGGGGCCCCCAGGTGCAGAGGCGGCGCCGAGACCCGTGGGTCGGTGCAGAGCTGTGCCCTGTGCTGGGGCGGGGCCCACACCTGCCAGGCGGACCAGCCAGCAGGGTGCCCTGGGACCTTGGCTGGGGTGATCATCGGTTATTGCATTTTGGGGTGTGGAATTGAGAAGTTGACAAGGAAGCTGAAAGGATAACCAGAGAGGTGAAATCAGGAAAGAGTGGGGTCCAGGAAGCCAAGAGGAAGGTTCCAGAAGCAGCTGTCAAGGTCAGGGGCTGCCTTGAGGTCAGGGCAGAGATCGTGGAAGTGGTGCAGTGGTCAGCATGGAGGGGCTGTGACCTTGGGGCAGAAGGCAGGGTGCTGAGGGTGAAGAAGGCACGTGGGGTGGCATGTGCTAGAGAGGAGACATCGGAGCTTGGGGCTCAGGGTGGGGGGGCCGTGTGGTGGGCCCGGCTCCTCCCACACCCCTGGGGTCCCCGGGTTTGGGGCATGGGGCCAGGGGAGCCGGCTGTGTCTGGCCTGGGTTGGGTCTAGCTGCCCGTCCCACCCCCAGCCCTGTGGGTGCCCAGTGTGGGGACAGACCAGGGGCCAGTGTGTGCCTGGGCCGTCTGCGTTCTGTGTGGCTGTGTTCCCGGGCCAGGCCTTTTCTCGTGGGCTCACAGCCTGTGGGTACCTCACGGCCCTGTCCCTGGGGCTGGGGCTGCTGTGGTTTGCTGGCCCTTCAGGGACACTCAGGGCTGAGTCCGGGCCCACACTGGGTCTTGAGCTGGTCAGTCCCTTGGCCGGGCCTGGGGTCACTGTGTTGGCACTGGCCCAGACATGCCCCTGGGGTGTTGCTTGATGGAACCATCTCCTGAACCAGGCAGCTCCCTCACCGCATGGAGGCCTTTTGGGGCAGCAGAGAGCAGAGCAGCAGGGGGATAGGGCCGGGCCTGGTCTCTGGGGGCTGCAGGCTGGCTGGGGTGGGGTCACCTCCAGGCTGGCGACAGGAAGGCTTCTCTGTCCCTTTTCCTGGGGAGGCTTGTCCTTCCAGAGAGGGATGGTCTGGGGGCTGCTCCCCGAGGTCCCCTGGGCTAGGGAGAAATGGGGGCCTGAGGGTGTCCTGGGGTTGGAGTGAGCAGGCGCTTCCCCGGGGCTGCCTTGCTCACTGTGGGGTCCCCTCAGGGTGGGGGTTTCTCCCCTCCTGGTGTGCCAGCCCTCACTGGCCTGGCCCCAGATGTCAGCTGCACCACCCCCGGCTGTGTGGCTTAGGCGAGGCTCTCGCCCACTCTGGGCTCCGGGATGGCTCTTGGCTGCATCCTCTTCCACCCCACCCCAGGGCCAGCTCACAGCGGCCCCAGCCTCCTCTGCCCTGGGTGTGACAGGGTGCCCCATGCAGGCAGGCCCCCCATAATCTTGCTGTGATGGTTAGGTTCATGTGTCAACTTGGCCAGGTGATAGGACCCAGCTGTCTGGTCAGGCAAACACTGGCCTAACAATTGCTGTGAGGACGTTTGAGGCTGCTTAATAAACCAACAGGCTGGTTTATTAAATCATCAGTTAACTGCAGCTGTGACTGATGACTCACCAAAGGGCGTGCCTTCCACAGTGAGAGAATGCAATTGGCTGGATTTAATCCAATTAATCAGTTGAAGACTTATAAGCAAGACAGATAGAGGACCTTCACTACTTCGGCTGCCCAGTGAAGCATTTCCTGAGGAGTTCATTGGACATCTTCCTTGGAGTCGACAGTTTGCTGACTGCTCTACAGAATTTGGACTTGTGCATACCCACAGTTGCATGAGTCACTTTTACAATTTGATAGTGAGAGACACCTCTCATTGATTCTGTTCCCCTAGAGAACCCTAACTAATGCAACTCGGTACCGGGAGTGGTTCTTGAGAAACAGAATCTTAAAATGGGCTTTTACAATTTGTTTTCTACTCTGATTAGATTCAGAGGCACTAATAACTCTATTCGCAATAATCAAGAGGGCACTGACAGTCCATGGCATGAGCTGGCAAAGGAAATACACAAAATAGCACCGTTTGATTCTCCTAATCATACTCTAGTATGAAGCAAGGCTCTGGGTGACAGTGTTTTCGACACCTTCACAGAGTTTTGCAGTATTAAGAGGTATAATGATGTTGGCTGGATGGTCAGGGACTTGGAAGGAACATGATTGGAAATTGGTGATAAAGAAGTCTGGGGAAGGGGTATGTGGTATGTGAGTGGGTCAACAACATGAAGATATTTGTGTCCCATGTGAATGCTCACCAGAGGGTGACTTCAGCAGAAGATTTTAATAACCAAGTGGATAAAATGACCCATTTGGTGGATACCAGTCAGCCTCTTTCCCCAGCAACTCCCGTCATTGCCCAATGGGCTCATGAACAAAGTGGTCATGGTGGTAGGGATGGAGGTTATGCGTGTGGGCTCAGCAACGTGGACTTCCACTCACCAAGGCCAACCTGGCCACAGCACTGCTGAGTGTCCAATCTGCCAGCAGCAGAGACCCACGCTCAGTCCCGAGGTGATCAGCCTGCTACCCGGTGGCAGGTTGATTACATTGGACCACTTGCATTATGGAAGGGGCAGCGGTTTGTTCTCACTGGAATAGACACATACTCCGGATGTGGGTTTGCCTTCCCTGCATGACATGCTTCTGCCAAAACTACCATCCGTGGACTACAGAATGCCTGATCCACTGTCATGGCATTCCACACAGCATTGCTTCTGACCAAGGAACCCACTCCACAGCAAATGAAGTGAGGGAAGGGCACATGCTCATGGAATTCTCTGGTCTTACCATGTTCCCCATCATCCAGAGGCAGCTGGGTTGGTAGAACGGTGGAATGGCCTCTTGAAGACTCAACTACAGCATAACTAGGTGGCAATACCTTGCAGGGCTGGGGCATTGTTCTCCAGGGGGCTGTGTATGCTCTGAAGCAGCGTCCACGCTATGGTGCTGTTTCTCCCATAGCCAGGATTCATGGATCCAGGAATCAAGGGGTGGAAACAGGAGTGGCACCACTCACTATCACTCCTCGTGATCCACTAGGGAAATTTTTGCTTCCTGTCCCTGCAAACTTAAGCTCTGCTGGTCTACAGGTCTTGGGTCCAAAAGGAGGAGTGCTTCCACCAGGAGACACAACAATAATCCCATTGAACCGGAAGTTAAGACTGCCACCTGGCCACTTTGGGTTTCTTATGCCTCTGAATCAACAGGCAAGGAAGGGGATTACTGTACTGGCTGGGGTGACTGATCCTATCAAGGGGAAATAGTACTGCAGCTACACAATAGGCGTAAAGAAAAGTTTTCCTGGAATACAGGAGATCCCCTAGGGCATCTCTTAGTACTACCATGCTCTGTGATTAAAGTCAGTGGAAAACTGCAACAACCCAGTCCAGGCAGGACTACGAATGGCCAAGAAACTTCAGGAATGAAGGTTTGGGTCACCCCACCAGGCAAAGAACCACAGCCAGCTGAAGTGCTTGCTGAAGGTAAAGGGAACACGGAATGGGTGGTGGAAGAAGGTAGTGCTAAATATGAACTATGGCCACGTGACCAGTTAGAGAAACGAGGACTATGGTGACATGAATATTTCCTCTTCGTTTGCTTTCTTCTCTGTCTTATCCCCTTATCATATGGCATAACCCGTACTATTCATTTTGCTGTATTTAAGCTAAAGGAGATCAATTTTAAGAGTGAATGTCACCCAAGGACTTGCACCCCATTCTGGAGAGATTTAGTGCATTTCCAGATGTGTGCTGCACAGCAGAGTGTTGTTAGGCAAAGTGTATGTCTGTTACTGTTATCTACCTAGACGCAAAGTATGGTTTAGGTGATGTGTATATAACTGCCAAGTTGACAAGGGTTGGACTGTGCTGGTTAGGTTCATGTGTCCACTTGGCCAGGTGATAGGACCCAGCTGTCTGGTCAGGCAAGCACTGGCCTAACAATTGCTGTGAGGACGTTTGTGGCTGGTTAATAAATCAACAGGCTGGTTTATTAAATCATCAGTCAATTAACTGCAACTGTGACTGATAACGCACCAAAGGGCGTGTCTTCCACAATGAGAGAATGCAATTGGCTGGATTTAATCCAATTAATCAGTTGAAGACTTATAAGCAAGACAGATAGAGGACCTTCACTTCTTCTTTGGCTGCCCAGTCAAGCATTTCCTGAGGAGTTCGTTGAAGTTGCCGATTCGTTTCCTGAGTTCATCGGACATCTTCCTTGGCGTTGACAGTTTGCTGACTGCTCTACAGAATTTGGACTCGTGCATACCCACAGTTGCATGAGTCATTTTTACAATTTGATAGTGAGAGACACTTCTCATTGACTCTGTTTCCCTAGAGAACTCTAACTAATACATTTGCTCACCCTGGAATCTCTCCCAGGGCCCTTTGCTCTGTAGGTTAGTCAGGATTAGTCAGTTCCCTCATTTCCTCAGCTGCCGTCCCCTGGCCCCATGACCTGTCCTGATTGCTCAAGAACGGGGAGGGTGGCTGCAGCCACAGAGTTCTCAACACTGCGGGCTCAGTTTGGGCTCTCGGCCAGCTGATGAAGAGCTGAAACTTGTCCTGAGCCGAATTTTTCACGTGTGGAGTGGAAGCGAAGGCCCAGCCAGCAGGGCCAGGCTGGCAGGGGGTCTCTGCAGCCTGTTCCTTCTTCCAGGGTTCTGAGTCCCTGGGGCGCTCCTGCTGCATGGCCTGAAGCCTGAAGTTGGGGAGTCAGGATAGGCCTGGAGGCTGGAAGGTTTCTTCATTCACAGGTGCAGGCCCCCTGGTAGGTTTGGGCAGGGCCACCTCTGCACCTTGTGACCGCCGCAGTGAGTGGGTGCCCTGTGGTGTGAAGGGCCATGCCCTGCTTCAGGTCACATGTCATTGCCCAGCGAGTTGCAGACGTACCCCAGGGTTCTGGGGAAGGGGGTGTGGACTCTTGGGGTGTAGCACATCGCTGTGAGATTGTGTCCGGCTCACCGCGCCTGGAGCATTTCCGGTCTAGATGTCCCTGGGCAGATGCCCGCCCGGCCGTGGGTCGTGGGTGTGCTCACTGGAGGACGATCCCGGGGTTCCGGCTCAGATTCCAGGTGGTGGGAGGGGACTGAGCACTGTGACCTGGGGTGACCTGGGGATAAGTGGGACCTTGGCTAGGAGCTTGGGGGGCTTAAGGCAAAAAAGTGTGTGTGGGTGGGGTGTTTCCTGGCTCCTAGGAGGCCGTTTGCCCTCAGCTCCATTCTCTACAAGTTCTCAGAGCAGCTGCAGAGGCCGGGAGGTGAGGGCTAGCTGGGCCTTGGAAGGAGGGTCAGTGGGCACTGTCCCCAGCACAGAAGGATGGGGCTGTTACCCTCGACTCCTGACCCAAAGGACGGCAGCACCCTGCAGATGGTGGTTCTTTTGGATCGACCTCAGCAGAGCCTCCGGTGCCAGGAGCTTTTGCTGCTCCGCACCCCAAGGCCCCTGGGCCCCAGGGCAGGAGTGGGCCTGGCCCAGCCTCTCCCAGGGCAGCTCCTGGCCGGGGCCCCGCTGGCTTCTGCCCCTTAACCATGTTGACCTTGATGTGAGGTGAATGGGTGTCCGGCCGGGTCAGGGCTCACCAGGCAGCCCCTCTCCCTGGCCTCCTCGGCCCCTGGGGACTCCCAGCTTCACTGCACACTGGAAGGGCTGCTGGGAGAGGCCTGGCAGGATCCTGGTGACCGGGGCCCACCTGCCCTCTGGCTTCTCTCTTGAGGCTTCCCAGGGGTCCAGGCTGAGGCCTGGTGCACTTTTTTGGGGGTGGGTGGTAGTGGGGGCTTGAACCACATTTACGTGCACATTCAGTAGAATGAATTCCATTCAGTGTTGTGTTGCCGTTACCACCATCGTCCCCCCAAACAGAAACCCTGCGCCCGTTGAGCAGTGACTCCCCGCAGCCCTGGGAACCTCTGGTCCACTTCTCTGACTTTTTGTGGCTGAGTTGCCATCCCCTTTATGGATAGGCCGTGTTTTCATTCTCTGTCATCTGTGATGGACATGGGTGGCTTCCAGGCCTCGGCTCTGGTGAACATGGGCGCACAAGCATCTAGGAGAAGCTTTCAGTTCTTTCCGTGATACCTGCAGTGGGATTGCTGGGTCACGCGGTAGTTCTGTGCTTAATTCCCCTTTTTTCCTTTCCTCTAATGGTTAATGGTGTTGAACGTTTTTTCACGTTGGTGATTTGTATATCTGCTTTGGAGAAATGTCTATTTGTCCTTTGTCCATTTTTTTTTTATCGGAGCACTTGTAGCTTTACCCAAAAATCATGCAGAAAGTACAGAATTCTCATATATCCCCCCTCACACAGTTTCCCTTATTAACACTTTGCATTAATGTAGTGCCTTTGTTATAATTGATGAAACGGCATTATTAGAATTAGGCTATAAACTTTTGCCCACTGTTTACATTAGGGTTTACTCTGTGTTGTACAGTTCTGTGAGTTTTTTTGCGTGTGGTAATTTCCATAAAACAAACTTTCTCTTTTTCATCCCTTTTCAAATATATAATTCCGTGGTGTCAATTACATTCCCAGAGTTGTCCTCCATCACTTCCCATCACCTCAAAAAGAAACTCGACCAAGTAAACATCAACTCCCCATCTCCCTCCCCAATCCTTGCCCCTGGTAACCCGTCTTCTAGTTTCTGACTCTGAATTTGTATGTTTTCATTATTTCATATACGTGAGACCATACGGTATTTGCCCTTTTGTGTCTGGCTCTTTTTGCTTAACCTGATGTCTTCAGATTCATCCATATTGTTCCATTTATCAGGACTTCGTTCTTTACGGCTAAATTGTGCTTCGCTGCATGGATAGACCACGTTTACCCATCATCTGCCGGTGGGCACTTGGGTTGCTTCCTACCCTCTGGCTGTTGACATCGATGTGAGCAGGATGGTCAGGTCACTGATTTTAGTTCTTTTGAAATCTAGAAGTGGGATTGCCAGGTCATATGGTAATTCTGTATTTAACTTTCTGGAGAACTGCCAGACTCTTCCACAGCGGCTGCTCCATTTTACATTCCCACCAGCTGTGCAGAAGAGTTCCTCTCTCTCTGCATCCTCCCCAGCACTGTTTTTTTTTTTTTGTAGCCATTCCGGTGGGTGTGACGTGGTATCTTGATGTGGTTCTGAATTGCATTTCCCTGATGATCACTGAGGCTGAGCCTTTTTTCATGTATTTTTTCACTGTTTTATATTTTTGTTGTTAAAATGCCTGAGTCTTATTCCTTTTAAAAATTGTTTTTTTGTTGTTGCATTTAGGAGTCCTTTCTCTATCTCTTGCCTGCGGGCTCCCTGACAAGTTTTAACAGGTTGCTGTGCCACAGCCCAGGTGCGAGGTGGTGGCCGGGGTCACGTCTGAGTGGGGCTACTGAGGCGCAGCTGGTTCCTGGGTGGATTTTGAATGCAGATCTGACAAGATTTGGCAACATAATGGATATGGGGTATGAGAAAATGAGGAGTCACTTCACACCGCACGTTCCCACCTGAGCAGCCTGCTTAGCTCTCGAGGAAGGGCCACAGTGCTCTCCGTCCTGGGGCTGGCACACTCCTGCTCTTGCGTTCATGGGCAGTCCCGACAGAACGTGCACGTGAGCCTCTCGGGAGTTCAGCTCTGGGTGGAACATTCCTGCAGGCACCAGGAGGAAACAGGAAAGCAGAGCCTAGGGGTGCTCCTAAGCTCCCGTTATCTGCTCAGTGAGGCCGGAGTGGGGTTGCCCGTGGGGAGGAGACGGGCAAGTGAAGTGGATGCTGTCAGCACAAGCCCTGGCTGGGAGGATGTGGGGTGTTGGCATCTGCTAGTGGGCAGCGCAGGTGCTCCCAGCCTTGTCTGCCTGGTGTGGGGACACGGCTGGTGGGGTGTGGTGCTCAGTGTGGCTGGCGGGAGGCGGCCTACAGGGCCTGGGCTGGGCAGGGACAGGATGGCCTTTGGAGTATTTAGAAGAGGACACTTCTTACATGACTTTGTAACTAGTCCACACAAGCACTGGTAATTTTCTTTGACACACATTAGCTTTTCTTAGACGAGGGTCTCCGTGTGTCTTGCTTGGCTGACACGTGCACCCGCTGGGAGGGTGGCAGCGGGGCACCTTCCTGCAGGCTCTTCTGAGCCAATGCTGTATTTCCAATTGCCTCATTAAAGACCCCCCCTTTCTTTTCTGCAGAACTTACCAGGAAACTAGTCTTTCAGGACAAATGCTTTGGAGATCCTGCTAGAATGTATTCCTATTAGGATTGGTTTCAGGTGATTCCCTCTTGGGTGGGTTGGCAGGAGTTGAGTTGAGTTTGACGTGGTTAGGGGAAGCCTCGAGCTTAAACTTCAAGGTAAGTGCTAGACACTGAATGGGCTGCTAATCTTTCACCAAAAAAACAATGAAAACCCTAAGCCCTGCTTTATCAATTTTTTTAGGAATTAGAAAGCTAAAACTTTTCCTTCCTTTTAGGAAGTGAGTTCTTAGCCTTGTCTACCAACATTGAAAAAAAACCTTCATATGCCTTTAGCTTTTGGTCTTGAGTTTCTTCACAGATGCAGGAAACTTTTGAGTTACCAGCATCTGCTTCTGGTTTCTCCTTACTCTTGGCAGATTAGGTGGTGAGGACTCCGCTTTTATACATGCTGAGTGGTAACTTGCTGGTGATTTCTCTCCCGTTTCACATTTTGTATGTGGCCGCCAAGGAGCGGTAGTCTGCCCTCCCTCCCCGGCTCATGGGGGGCTGGCATCTCCCAGGGCTAACCGTCCCCTCTGGCTCTCTCCCACAGAGTTGGGGTTCTGGAAGATTCCTTCACCTTCCTGGGCATCTTCCTGGCCATCATCCTCTTCCCCTTTGGATTCATCTGCTGTTTTGCCTTGAGGAAGCGAAGATGCCCCAACTGTGGAGCAAACTTTGCTTAAAGGGAACAATACACGGAGCTTTCCTACACTCAGTTATCTTTTTCTAATGTAAATGTCGTGTACAATAGCTTTATTTGATTAAGCTTCAGGACTGTTTTGTCAAGTGCGGTGGGCTAGATCGGCGTTTGCGGGCAGGGGGGGTCACAGAGCACGGACACATGGGGACGCACGCACTCCCAAGGTTAATGACAACCCAATAAAGCACTGCTTTTATTTTTTGCAGTCTTCAATTTGAGAAAGGTGAGAGACTTTTAATAAAGGAGATTCATACCATTGTTTACCTGGTTCTGCTCATTTGGTATTTGTACACTGCCAGGTGCATAAAAAAGGTTTTGTTATGGAAAACCTCTATGGAAGCAGACAAATGATGTCCCCATCACCCAGCAGACACGCACCCCCCCACCATTATACATTTGTGTCGATAGGACTTGAATGTGAATGTAACTGGTTTAGCAGAAAGACAAGCTGTTTTCTTTTTTTTTGAAGAACCCCCGTGTTCAATTGGTTCATTTTTTTTTTAATGTACACTAAGTATGTGGACAACACACCAAATTCATGTGAACTACATTTTAGAGACTTTCCCTGTCCTCGTGTATCCTCTGGAGGAGAAGCACGTTTCCCTGCGTGGATTCCCTGGGTCACACCATGGTGAGGTCCAGAACTGGAGACAGGATTCACCCATTTCTAACGCCCCACAAAAGACACCTGCTTCACATCAAGCCAGCGTCTCCCAAAGGTGCTTTGAGCTCGAGCTCGGGGCTTTTAGAGAATACCCAACAGAATCAACAGGCAAACCAGATCGTGACCTGACGTGGAGGCCGGCTCTTCCCGAGGCAACATCCCTTCTCCCTCCTGCCCATCTCCAGGGTGGCCTGCCTGGGCTCTGGCCCAGCCAAGAAGGACCTAAAATTTCTCAATTCCAGCTCATGAAAATAGGCTTGTTTTCATGTTATCTTTTATTACAATTGAAGGTAACACCTTGACATTTACAGAGCACGTGGCTTAATGCCAGGAACCTGAAGAAGCACACTCCGTCCTGGGGGCGCTGGCAGACAGGTGGCCACTGTGGCTCCATTTTGTGATGATGTAAACAGGGATTAGTTGGCCCATGTGAGTCTGTAAATGGAACCTAATAATCCCAGGGCCTACTTTCATACACCTCTAATGAAGCCAGAGCCCAAACAGCGGAGCTCTGAAGGCCAGGGCAGGGTGTACACCCCTCCCCTAACTTGACACACTGGCCAATCCCATGTCTCCCTCCCTACTGTTGAAAATAACGGGGTTCGCTTATTCCCTAAGTGGCAGGGGGGCACTCCCTGGAGCATCCTTCTCCTTCAAGACGGGTGGTGCGGCCTGACAAACTGTTTAAGCATGAAGCAAACTTGCAGTCCTGGGGTGGTGGTAACGCAGTCCTGTGTCGTCAACCCTTGAGCAATTGGTGACATTGCTCCACACTGCAGGAAGGAGCCAGGCCCAGAAGCCTGAAGTGCCACACGCTCACCACAGCTACCAGCATTTGACCTTGACCAATTTCAAGCTCACAGGAAAGCAGTACATTTATGGTGACACCAAAAAGCTGTGACAAGCAACAAGCAGGCAGGTCACGGCCAAACCCTACCCCCCAAATGGCCTGGGTGAATTTTACTCCTGATTCTCCACTCTGTCCCCCGTATCCCCAGGCTTCCATGTTCCCCTGCTGTGCTTCCTCCTCCCCAGATACTCCTCAGGCCCGTGGCAGCCAGAGGGAGCCCAAGGAGGCCTGGTGACCTCAGGGCAGAGACTGCTAGTGCAGTGACCAGCAACCGCCTCGGCTGAGACCCAGGCTCCCGGAGGACGTGTGGGCTTTACCAGCGCTGTTGGCGGGTCAGTACCTGGTTCAGAATTAGGGATACACAGCCCCCACAAGATTTGAGAGTAGGTTAGTGATGGAGGCAGCTCTGGTCCCCACCTTGGCTACAGCACCCCGGTCTCTACACACGGAGTCCTCGGTCATGCCCACTCCCGGAGCCGGGCCAGCACACTCGTGGCCTGGTGTGCAGCAAGGCTGGTGGTGGTGTGACACGAGTGGGCCAGCCCAGATGGAGCCTTAGCTACCAAATGCAGTTGCTCCTGGACATTATTTAAGTACTAAATATCCTGGCTGTGAGGACAGGCAAAATGCCTCAGCACTTTACAGCCAAGTCTAAGTTGCAGGAAAGCTTGGGATTTCTCCATCTGGGGTAGCTCTATGTTTGATTAAACAAAAAATAATTTTTAAGTTAAAATTATTAAATTTTACATAATATTTCCATAATTTATATTGCTTAAGATTATGATTTGCATGCTAAGATGCAAATTTCCACAATATTTGTCTTTAGATAAACATTGTAATGCTACATGCTTAATAAAATAAACTATGGTCTCACTTGCATTCAGGTGCAAAAAGCCAGTCATTAAAGCACATTTATCCCTTATTCTGGCTCTTTAAAATATATATATATAATCATGGGCTATTTAAAAAAAAATGACACAGTAATGTTTGGGACCAAGTTTAGTTAAACAGAAAAAGAAGAAAATATTTTAAATGACTGAGTTGAGTTGATCACTAAACTATTAATTTTATCTTAAAGACAGAAATGTGTAAACCATACTATGTTAAATTGAGAAAACGCACCCATTTGCTCAGTTTGAATCCACTTAAAATCAGGCATCATTTGGTAAAGCTTTGCACATATTAAACAATATGTACCTATCATTTTGAAAGTGGGAATTGAACATGGGAGGAAAAAGAAGAGCTCCTTTGCTGCCTTCTCACTGGATGACTGGTGCTGACCGATCATTTGTCACTGTCCTTCGGAGTTTCACAGTAGCAAAGGGATTTTCTCCACTGTGAGGAGAAAAAAAAAGTTCTGCAGAATTACTACTGTGAGACAGGATGTGATTTTAAAAGAGCTAACCACCACTCTCCTTGCACAGCTTCCCACCTGTCCACTGTGTGTAAATTCCTGACAGCATTTTCTGAGTAAGGAGGTTTTACTCTGGCAGTTGTCTTCACTACCTACAGAGCATGTCTAACAGTGAGAGCCCACTTCTAGCCCTTCATGGGGGGGGGGGTCACATGGGAGAGCCGCTCTGGGACACGGCCTGGATTAAGTCACCCAGCAGGGGCTGGGACAGGGAGACCCTCCCTGCTCTGGGTCCAGCCAGATGCCGGCCACCCCCCAAGCCCCGCTTCCCGGGGCTCTGTGAAGCACGGCATGGAGAACAAGGTGGCTGCACCCCTCTCTGACCTCAGGCATGAGGACTTGCTCAGCACCCGGCCTTCTGGGGCTCCCAGCTGCCCCCAACACACCCACTCACCCACTCAGAGGAGCTGAACGTGGAAGATGGAACCTACCTGAGGAAAGGCGGCTTTGTAGTCCCGTCTGCATCACTCTGCAAGGAAAGACAGAGGTGAAACTTAGGAAAGCTTATGAAATCTGGGTCATTTTTAGTAGGCCCCAAAGACACCCAAAGCAAAAGGGACTGTTTAAAGCTACACCTGTTAGAAGTATCTCACAGTCTTACTTCATTTGAGACTATTCAGAGATCTATCTAAACTCACTTGAAAGAAGAAGAGTGAGAAGAGAAAGTAGATACTCTCACAGGTATCAGAACATGTCCCAGAAGGCCACCTCGGGGCCGTGAGGCACAGTTGCTTGCGTAGGAACGCTGACAGCCAGTAACGCCTGGGAGCCTACGTGGGCAAACCTGTCTCCCGAACACTGAAACCCAGATTTAAACATGTTAGGCTTTGAGCAACAGGGCTACACGACTGAAGAAAACACAGGGCTATTAAGTCTATTACATACACAAAGCTCAATAATTTCCTAGGGAGAAAGCTCACTGACGATCTTTCAGGTTCAAAACTAGCAATTGTGGTTTGGTTTTGAGCCCAGCTGAGTGACGACACAGAAAAGTGACAAGGAGGAAAGACACCCCACTGATTTTCAGTGCTTACAGACAGGTGTGAACTGCTGAAGCCAGAGTGGACCATAGGAATTTCTCCAAAGGAAACTTCTCTGGAAGGCAGTCTTCTCCAGAGGCCACCCCACTGGCCCATCCTAGGCCTCTGACCCCCGGGGGCTTGGTGTGGCCAGCCCTGGCTCCTCTGGTGGGACAGGTGGGTGTGCGCCTTCCCTCTGCTGCAGGGGTGAGCAGGCCCTAAAGCCCTGGCTGGTGCTCACCCCAGTGGCCCCAGGAGAGGACAGTGTAAGGCTCTGACCAACAGGCTGCAGCCGGCCCAGGGCCACCTTCCCTCGCCAGCCCCTGGGATGGGTGGCCGACACGGGAGCAGGGGCCCAGGCTGGGGCCTCACAGGCTGGGACCCCCGCCAGCCTGCAGCAAGTCCCCCCTGAGGGAGCAGCAGCGCCAGAGCATGGCTGAAGAGAGCCCCACACCCCAGCTCAGTGCTTGTTTTTCATCACTGAAAGTGCTGGTTTTGAGGGGAGTTTTATTAACTGAAGGCACAAAGCAACTGCCTGCTTAGCATGTCCTAATGGAGCTTTACCCAGTTCAAAAATGGTTTCTTCCCATAGGGCATGCTGAGCTTCCTTAGCAGGCCTCAGAATAAACCAGTGTTGGTGTAGCTTTCATCAGGGTGAAGGGCTAATTTACAGTTTAGTTTGAAAGGCGCTGGGATGCCTGCATTCCGTCCCCACGTGTGCTGAAGGCGCTGGCATCTGAGCAGGAGCCCCCAGGGTCCCAGCCGGTGAAAGGCCTCCTGTGGCCCCGAGGCCAGGAGGAAGAGCAGCCTCGCCCCCAGGCCGGAGAGCGATCTTGGTGCCAGGCCAAGCTCCGGTGGGCACAGCCTCCGGCAGGCGGTTCTTGGGCCCCGGCCCCTAGCCCTCTCCCTCGTCCGCTCTCCCACCTGAGACCACCTCCCTGCTTCCCTTCCTTGGACAAAACACCATCTGTCTCCCTTGCCCTCCTGTCCATATCCTTAAGTTTGGAGAGAGCTGGCCACACATCCTGACCCACAACCAGCAACATGCCACACCCCACCTGGGGGGAGAACCCCCAAAACATCCTCAAGGCAGAAATCCCTGCGCTCCCCCACAGAGAGCCTCCAGGACCCCGAGAGCCCCGAGAGAACTTCAGACAGGAGCTGCGTCCTACGGCTGCTTCGCCCAGCTGCACCGGACAGAAACAGCACTGGGAGAGCTGCTGTCAGTCAGCCTTGAAAGTCCAGTGGAAACTAGTGATGACAACGGCTGTGAGGAAGGGGGCCAAGGATGGCAACCGAAGCCATTCAGTGTCTGGGCAGAGTCCACAGAGCTCGGGTGGGCGTGTGCCCTGTGCCCAGGAATCCCACACCCCGGAGGCACAAGCAGGACACGTGTCGTGTGCATCAGAGACACACACAGGACGCTCATGGCCGTGAGTGACCACCTGGGGAACCAAGTAGGGAGGCAGCTTTAGGCCAGGTTTGAGAGAACGGGTTCAATTTGAGGGTGCAACCCAGGTGACCGCCAACAGGAGAGGAACAGACTGACCCATGGCTGCCACTGGACCCCCAAAGCTGGGTGGGGACTCACCCCACAGGCCTCCTGCTGGACGCTGCTGTGCAGTCTGCTCCCATGAAGCCCAAACCCAGCTGCATGCCTCCTCCACCAAGGATGGGGGAGTCTGCACCTTGAGAGGGGACAACTGGGGGGACAGGAGGGGGCTTCAGGGGCAGGTCACACCTTGTTTCTTGATCTGGTGCTAGTTATACATATTTGCTTTGTGGAAATTAATTGTGTATTTCTCTGTTCATGGTATTCATCAATAAAATGTCTACTTAAAGTATAGAACAATTTCAGAAAGATTTTCCCTTTATGTGTGGGTTTATAAAAGGAAGTAGCATAGTCTTGTCAATTTGATATAAAATAAAAAGCAGAAGAGGAGCAGCATAGGTTATCAGACCCGACCATGGAGGAGCTACCCTGCCCCCCCTCCCCAACTCTTAGACCAGACACGCCCCTTGCACCCTGTGGTGCCCTTCGCCTGGGTGACTGCCAATCCCTGCCCTGTGGTGGGAACGCCCCAAGCCTGGTGAATGGGCTTGCCCCACTGTGGCCTACACACCATCTCCATGGGAGTGTCCCACAGGTCCCTCAAACTCACCTTCCAAGCACTTGGGGCCACCGTCCCCACAGCTGGCCCTCCTCCCCTGCTCCCTTTCCCAGGTGGTGGACCCTTAGGTAGAAGCAGCCCTGCCCTCCAGCCTCCCTCCTCTGTCCCCCTCAGCTCCCTCTAAAGCAGCTCCTATATTGGCCCCATCCACTGAAACCCACCCCAAAGCCACCTCCCTCATTGCTTTACCCGGGAACCCTTCTGTCCGCCTGTTAGCCACCTCCTGGCCATCCTCCTTTGCCCCTAGAATGACCTTTCCAGAAGCTCCAATCTCACCTGGCCAAAGTCCCCTCAGGCTGTGCTGTGGGTCTGGGGTCTCCTTGTATTTGTACTACCTGATTCCTCTCTTTCCTTCCTTGATCATCTGGCAAACACCTCCTTGTCCCTCAGAAGCAGTTTAAGGGCTCTGGAAAGCCTTGTCTTGTCCTGTGTCCATGGACCTGAGCTGTCTCGGTGCAGCTGCTGTCAGTCCAGGGACGCCACATCAAGTTCACCTGCCACCTCTGGCTGTGCACCCTCCTGAGCAGAAGCCGCTTCCTAATCTCCAACTTCTCAGTACCTGGCACAGCCCAGGATGCACAACACTTGCTCAGGATATGTCTTTGGAATTAAGCTGGTCTCAATTTGAGGGGTCAGTGGTTTGTCCTAGGTCATGTGGCCAGTCAGTGGGAAAGCTTTCTGATCCTGTTTGCCTACTGCCACCCTTGCTTCCTGGGTCGGCCGTACACTTCGCTCCTTCAGGCTTTGGAGAAGCACGACCCCAGGCGTTCACTGTTGGTGCCTTTGGCCAGGGCCACCCCATGGACTTGTGGCCTAGTCTTCTCTGTGTCTCCTCCTGCAGCCCATGTGGGGCTCGGCCCAGCGTGCACTCGACAGGATGGAGATCTCCAAGACTGTGGGACCAGCTGCCTGCAGGGGCCAGGCAGCCTGTAAGGCACCAAGAGCAGTGAGGGCCAGGGGGCAGAGGACAGAGCAGCCAGCAACCAGCTGACGGCGGCCACACAGTGATGTGGACACAGGTGGCTTATCTTGTGAGTTTCCCTCCCAAGAATCCAGAAATCTAAGTCTACCTCTAGTGGGCAGTTGCTGCCTGCCTGCCATCCAGCACCCATTCCACTCCCTTACCCCACCAGATGTCTGTCTGGGTATCCACCACATAGCCATGTGCCTCAGGGAAACGGTCAGGTCCCAGCTGATGGACTGGTGGCCCTGGTTGGCCAAGGCCACCCGGCTCCCTCTCCCTGGCCCAGTTAGGGTGAGCCTGGGTGCTGCCAAAACTGCTGAGACGGAAGCCCGCAGCTCTGCCCACCTCCAGCAGCCCCTTCACGGAGGCAAGACGCTCCCCCCTGAGGCTGTCTTGGCACTGTCCTTGATGCCTACCCCCTCTCAGGACCCTCTGCTTGCAGCAAACGGAACAGCTCTTCGTTTTTAAAGCCACCTTGAGGTCAGCTTTCTGTTACTTGCAACAGGAGCAGCCCTAGCTAGTACTTGTTTTAAATATGCGTAACTAAAATCCATTAAAATGCCACGTGGGCCAAACAAAACTCACCTGTGGGCTGTACCTGTCTCCCAGTTCACAACCTCTGATCTAATTCAACCCTGCCATTCTCAACTTGGTGACACTCAGGCCCCAGAATGGAAAGCTGGCAGCTCTGGGTCACAGGGATGTGTGCTGTGGGGAAGGGCATTTACCAAGGCATCCGCTTTGTGGCTGCAGAAGGAGCACTTCCTCAGTCATGGCAAACACACCCTTGGAGACATGGATCTTAAGAAAATCTCTTAGAGGGCCTACCTTTTTTTTTTTTTTTTTTTTTTGAGTTCAGAGAATAAATCAAGGCCCAAACGTAGGGGCCACTCTCCCTCTCTGCACGCCGTGTCATGTCTTGGACGTGCCTGTGTAGCCCTAGGAATCCCCATTTCCATGGTTATGAATGTCCCCTTTCCTGGAGAGGGCTTACTTTTTAATGGTCCTTTAAAAGCCTAGCTATCTGTGCTTGTTTCAGTGGCACATATACTAAAATTGGAATGATACATAGAAGATTAGCATGGCCCTTATGCAAGGATGACATGCAAATTCGTAAAGCATTCCATATTAAAAAAAAAAAAAGCCTAGCTATCTGATTATAAAAAATAGTTGGGAGGGAACCAGCATGACTTCCTCAGTTGAAACTGTGGTAGAGAACAAAGCGACTGTGGATGGAGCCCTGGCCTCAGTGTCCATGTTTCCCAGGGACAACCATGGAGAAGGGCTTTGGCAAAGAAGCACTGTCACCAGCACTTTCCAGGTGAGTGGGTTCTGGAAAATTCTACTTGTGGCTCTCAGCATACCTAAACCTATATTTTAAAAAAACTTTACACATAACTGTTAATAACCGATGGATATCTGTATGTAGAAACTATACAAAAGAGTCTTTTTTTTTTTTTGCTAGTGCTTGGCTTGAGATACAACACTTTCCCCCAACCTCATCAGCTAGTTTAACCATTTTAGTTTAGGGCAGATTAAATACCAACCGGTGTGAGAACTTTCAAGATGCAAAACCCCAGGACTGTCTTCCCGGTGGCTCTCAGGCTGGGAAGGATGCTTTTCAGTCCCTCTCTCGGGCCTTAGTCACGGGAGGCGGTTCCTGACCATCACCACTCTGGGTCAAGTTCTCATGGAGCAGAGTTCTGTTCTGCATGCTCTACGCCTGACTGTCCAACACTTAGCCTCTAGCCACACATGGCTATTTAAATTAAATTAAAAATTAAGTTCCTTGGATGCACTATCCACTTTTCAAGTGCTCAGCTGCCACATGTGCCCAGTGGGTACTGTCCTAAGCAGTGCAGTTCTGAACATTTCCACCATTACAGAAAGTTCTATTGGACAGCACTGAGCTATAAATTCTCTGATTTCATTTATTTAAACACATCTCATGCTTCCCTGCTCCCTGATACACAGATTAGATCCTGTGCCTCCTGCTGCTATTGCAAGAGGATGCCAAGACCAGGAGGCCTCTTAAAAACATAATTTTAGAGAGAGGAGCTAAGATGGTGGCATACAGAGGAGTAGAAGCCAGTTATGACCCCTAGAAGAATTCATAAATGACAGAAAAATTAGTAAATAACCTGGAATAACTGCAGGGAGACAAATGGGACTGTCCAATCATCATACACAAACCTGAATTAGGAGGAATGCCTGAGATCGCAGCATAAAATCTGTAAGTAAAAACTGTAGACCTGCGCTGAGAGCCCCTCCCTCACGGAAGCCTCGCGGTGCTAGAGAGCAGCACTCTGAACAAGCGAATATACCTCAGCCCAGTTCCAACTGGGGTTTTAATGTTAACTGCTCAATACAGACAGCGAATCCCCAATAAGCAGACAGAGGCTTTTGGTGACAAGTGACCTGGGGAGAGTCAGAGGACATATCTCCCTCAGGATGGGGAGCCCAGAGGATCAGGTGCTATCTCTGGCCAACGGGTGAATCTGGGGGCTTTCTGTCCCTTTCTCTTTCTGTCAACCTGGGCGGCTCAGTGGAGAAAGCCTCAGCTGTTCTCAGCTCGTAGTGCTTTGCAGTAGAAAAAGCCTCAGCCATTTTAAAATCACAGCACTCTGACCCAGACAAGGGTGGAGATAGCTGAGTCAGAGACACAAAGAATCTGTTTATATGCAAATAACACCTCTCTAGGGGGCATAGCTTCCCAAGAGAAAAGAGGAGGGTCCCAGCTCTACCACCTCCCTTACATTCAGAAACAGACCTCAGAGCCTGGGGGAGGAGAGGCACGGGCCATACCCCCTTGTACCAGCCTGTGACAGGCTGACAGGCAACACCTGCTGAGCAGAAAAGCACAGGGTGTGTCAATCCATCAGGGAAACCAGATACTGAATATTTCCTCCTTCTGTGACCTGAGCTTGTTCTCATCTGGGAAAACCTGACTGGGATGGCCTAGGAAATCAGATGCCTAGACAACAGAAAACTACAACCTACACTAAGAAAAATGAAGTTATGGCCCCGTCAAAGGAACAAACTTACACTTCAACTGAGATACAGGAATTTAAACGAATGCTAAATCAATTCAAAAAGCTTAGAGAAGATATGGCAAAAGAGATAAAGGCTATAAAGGAAACACTGGGCATACATAAGGCAGAAATCAAAAGTTCAAAAAAACAACTGGCAGAACCTATGGAAATGAAAGGCACAACACAAGAGACAAAAAACACAATGGAAACATACAACAGCACATCTCAAGAGGCAGAAGAAAACACTCAGGAACTGGACAACAAAACACCTGAAAGCCTACATGCAAAGGAGCAGATGGAGAAAAGAATGGAAAAGTATGAGCAACGTCTCCAGGAACTTAAGGATGAAACGAAATACAAGAATGTATGTATCATTGGTGTCCCAGAAGGAGAAGAGAAGGGAAAAGGGGCAGAAGCAATAATAGAGGAAATAATCAATGAAAATTTCCCATTTCTTATGAAAGACATAAAATTACAGATCCAAGAAGCACAGTGTACTCCAAACAGAATAGATCTGAATAGGCCTACACCAAGATACTTAATAATCAGATTATCAAACATCAAAGACAAAGAGAGACTCCTGAAAGCAGCAAGAGAAGAGCAATCCATCACATACAAAGGAAACTTAATAAGACTGTGTGAGGATCTCTCAGCAGAAACCATGGAGGCAAAAAGGAAGTGGTGTGATATATTAAAGATACTAAAAGAGAAAAACTGCCAACCAAAAATCCTATATCCAGCAAAACTGTCCTTCAAATATGAGGGAGAGCTCAAAATATTTTCTGACAGACAATGAGAGACTTTGTGAACAAGATACCTGCCCTACAGGAAACACCAAAAGGAGCACTATAGATTGGTAGAAAACAGGAGTGAGAGGTTTAGAGCACAGTTTTGGGAGATGGTAGCACAGCAATGTAAGTACACTGAACAAATATGTTCTTTCACGAGGGAGAACAAGCAAATGTCAACCTTGCAAGGTGTTAAAAATGGGGAGGCATTGGGGGAGAGATGCAATCAACATGAACTAGAGACTATAAGTCTCTTAATGCAAGCCTCATCCCATCTTTGCATGCCATTTAATTGTATTTAAGAAAGAAGTTTGGTCACAGCAGCCTGCTGCCATCAAAATATCCATTCATCAAAGTTATCGATGTGACTTCACTGTAGATATCACCTCTATACCTGCTTGAAGTGCTAAACAGGCCTTTTTATGGAAGGTTTAGGCTATCATTAAGAAAAGAGCTAATCAACATTCTTTATTCTAACACTTGCAAAATGAATGACAATTGAAATCACCATTAAACCCATAAAAGGAGGGCACTGTCATGAGACATTTTGGACTTTTAAATGTTCTTATATGAAACCAAAACAAAGGCTGCTAAAATCAAAGACTAAAAAGCCTTCTAGGCCCAAAGGCAGAAATGGGGGTGCCGGGGCAGTGGAGATGGCCTGTGGGATAAACAGGGCTGCGGGCCTCGCCTCTGCCTGGAGGCAGCTCTGGGTGGCCGGCTGAGTGGCGAGCTGAGCGCACTGGGTCAAGGTGAAGGAGGCTTCACCCACGCCCACTCCACAGCCTCAGCACTTCCCGATGTCACCTCCTTGTACTGACAGTCTATTAAGATTCAGTCAACTAAGAGGTTTAAAAATAAAGTTGGATCATATTTAAACTACCAAATGCTAAATAATGAATGAATAATGTATCATTATTGATTATATTGGTATTTAAAAGCAGGATTTTCCAATTTACCTAATTCAGTGTTGTTAGCTCCAGAGCCACTCAAGAATCCACACAATGCAGTGAGTCGTGGTTTAAGTACAGAGTTTAAGTCTTATTAGAGGAAGAAAGCAGAAGAAAGCAGGTGGGAGCCATCAGAAAAGAAAGAAAGGAAAGATGGCTCCGGCCCTCTTCCTGAGAGCAGCATTTTTTAAAGGAAAAACCCACATTGGGTATTGGGGGGAAGGTTCCTGCTGAGTGTGTTCTGGGCCTCGATTGGGTGAGTGCTTATCGGTTTCTGCTGACTGGTTACTAGGGTTTCAACATACTCCTCTTCTATGATATGCACTGTATTATCTATGTGGAGGGCACTGGATTATCTATGTGGAGGAAGCAGGCCTTTTGGCTTGTTTCTTATGGGCGTATCTGGTCTTGCCTTGTCTGCCCCTGGGGTCTAGGCGCCTCTGTGACTGGGATTTCTAAAACAGCCTTCAACTCTTAGTTTATGGCCCACCTGGTATCTGCGGGATCAGCAGCAGGGCCCCTGGATCAGACATCCCTTCTGTATGCCAGACTCTTTTCTGGGGTCTGACATTCCTGCCTTTATTTTTTTTTTATTTTTTATTTTTTTGACAGTAAAATTAATTTATTTTTCACAGGTCTTAACATGCTTTTGAAAATTTTTTTTAATTTTTTAATTTTTATTGGGATTGTTCAGACACCATACAATTGTACAAAGATTGAAAGTGTACAATCAGCTGCCCCCGGTACCCCCGTACAGCTGTGCATCCATCACCACACTTAAACTTTGTTCAATTTTTAGAATCTTTTCATTACTCCAGACAAGAAATAAAGTGAAAAATGGAAAAAAAAAGAAAGAAAAAGAAAAGGAAACTCGAATCCTCCTATATCCCTAACCAACCCCCCTCAATTGTTAACTCGCAGTGTTGGTATAGTACATTTGTTACTGTTTATGAAAGAATGTTGAAATACTACAAACTGTAGTATATAGTTTGCAATAGGTATATATTTCTTCCCTATATGCCCCTCTAATATTAACTTCTGGTTGTATTGTCATACATTTGTTCTGGTTCATGGAGGAGTTTTCTAATATTTGTACAGTTAATCCTGGACATTGCCAACCATAGGATTCAGTTTTATACATTCCCACCTTTTGACCTCCAACTTTCCTTCTGGTGACATACATGACTCTGAGCTTCCCGTTTCCACCTCATTCACGCGCCATTCGGCATTGTTAGTTATTCTCACATCTTAAAGTTCTTCCTAGTTGAACATTCTGCTCATACAAAACAACCACTCCCCATTCTTAAGTCTCGTCCTATATCTTGGTACCTTATATTTCATGTCTATAAGTTTACATATTATAACTAGTTCTTATCAGTGAGA